>JASDQU010306115.1:19565-30290 GCA_032191745.1 Picea mariana | reverse complement strand
GCGATAACCAAAAGAATTAACACCATATCCAATAAAGGTACACTTCTTGGATTTTGCCTCAAGCTTTGTTCTATTTTCTTTATCAATATGGACAAATGCTTCACAGCCGAAAGTTTTCAAAAAAGAATAGTTTACCTTTTTTCCTGTCCCTTCCTCCTTTAGAATTATACCATCCAAAGAGCTTGAAGGTCCTCTATTTATTAAGTAAACAAAAGTATCTACAACACCTTCCCAAAACTACAAGGGCAAACCAACATGCAATCTCATACTCCTTGCACGCTCCATGATTGTCCTGTTTATCCTTTCTGACACACCATTTTCTTGTGGTGTTCTTGGAACTGTCTTTTCTCTACAAATCCCATGGTATGAATAGTAATCATCAAACTCCTTGCTGCAATATTCACCTCCATTATCTGATCTGAGACAATTCAACTTTTTTCCCGTCTCATTCTCAACCAAATCTTTCCATTTCTTAAAAGTATAAAAAACATCAGATTTTTGTCCAATGCAATAAACCCAAGTTTTTCTAGTTGCATCATCAATAAAAGTAATATAATAATGAGATCCACCAAGAGATGATACCTGAGCTAGTCCCCATACATCTGTATGCATAATATCTAACCTTTCACTCTTCTTTTCTTTTCCGACTTTGAGAAATATGACTCTCTTCTATTTTCCATAAACACAATGCTCACAGAAGTCCAAATCAATTTTTTTAAGATCTGGCAACAAATTTCTTTTGTGAAGTATATTCATCCCCTTCTCACTCATGTGTCCAAGCCTATGATGCCACAGTGATGTATCCACTCCTGTAGAAGCTAAAGAGATAGAAGAGTCAGTATTATCAGTACATAAATACAATGTACCTACCTTCTCTCCTTTCACTATCACCAATGATCCTTTGATGACCTTACACATCTTATCTATAAATATGGATACACAACCTTCACTTTCCAACTACCCTGTTGAAATTAGATTTTTCCTTAAATTTGGAGCATGTCTTACCTCTTTCAACAACCATTGGTTTCCATTGCGTTGCTTTATTTTTACCTTTTCCCATTCCAACAATTTTGCATGGTGCATCATCACCCAAATGAACCTGTCCAAAATCACCTTGAACATAATCTAGAAAATGTTTCCGATGGGGTGTGAAATGAAATGAAGCCCCTGAATCTACTACCCAAGACTCATAAATATTATCTACAAAAAGAATCAAAGAATCTTGTAACACATCACCTGTTACATTTTCTTCCTGATTTCTCTCCTGCTATCCATTTATTTGTTTCTTTGGAGCTCTGCAGTCTTTCTTTAGATGTCCTTTCTTCCCACAATTACAACACTCTATCTTTCCAAGTCTGTATCTGGATCTGCCCTTCCTAGAATTCCCACGGTTCCTAAAACCCTTTCCTGAATCCTTTTGTCTTCCCCTGTTCTCCATGTTCAATGCATATCCTAATGCCTCACTTGTTCTTTTCTGTCGCATTTCCTCACTAAGGATAACACCAACAACATCATCAAATTTTAAAGTATTTGAACTAGAGACAGAGTTACTTACAGCCATGACCAAGTCGTTCCATCTTTCTGGAAATAAGCACAAGATTAGAATAGCCCTGACCTTATCATTAAAGTCCACTTTTACAGAACTTAGTTGATTAGTAACCGTATTAAAATCATTTAAATGATCTGCAACAGACCCACCTTCCGAAATATTCATATTAAATAATCTCTTCATTAGAAATACCTTATTGGACACCGAGGGTTTTTCATACAATTTGTCCATTGCGTCCATCAAGCCATTCATTGTCTTTTCTTTGGAAATATTGAAAGCCACCAATGCTGCCAGCCTCAACCGTATCATTCCTAGAGCCTTTCTATCAAGAATATCCCATTCTTCATCCTTCGCAGCCACCGAATTCTTTTCTATTCCGCCCAATGGTAGGAATATATCCTTCTGATATAAATAGTCTTCCATTTGCATCTTCCATAACTGGTAGTTTTGGCCATTAAATTTCTTGACCCTAAACATTCCATATTTCGACATTGCTCCCACTCGAACCAGGAACCCTCTTTTCCTGCGAGTTACCTTTTTCTCTAATACCAGTTGTTAGAAAATCAGGACCGCAGAAAAATAAAATAAAATAAATGCAGAAACAAAACACAGAAGATACACAATACAAGAGAGACACAGATCTACATGGTTCACCCAGTCTGGGCTACGTCCACCAGAGAAATTGCTAGGTCCTTCCTCTATTATTATCCAACAAATGAAGGGATACAACCTACAACAAAACCAGTTGTAAGTTCCTCTTCTTTCTCTCACAGTCTCCTCTCTTAGAATACAATACTCGCCATCAACCATAGCCGCAATACATTTCCCTCATAAAAGAGGGTTGCCTTCTATGGAAAAAAACCCTAACATAATCTCTATCGTTAGATCTACGACCTTATAATGAATGGTCCAGATTTACAATGAAATTACAATATACATTTACAAGACAATTTTTCCTTTAGGGTCTCGCTTGCCCGCAGAGCCCCCAGCTGGGGGGATAGCCCCCCCAGACCCCGCAGAGGGGGTACCCCCCCATGCACTCCCTCACCTAGAAGAGTGTACATAATTATGGGGTGTAAATACTTCATGGGGTATAAAAACCACTGAAATTAAAAGACCTCTGAATCAGGAAGATAATCGAGCTCCACAACCAACATGTTATGTGTTTAATTTTCGATTAAAATGCATGTTATATGTGTGTGTGTGTGTGTGTGTGTGTGTGTGTGTGTGAATGTTCTGGAGTGGTAGAATTTATCGGCCTGTTGGTGGTTGGGGATGTTACAAATTCATATCAGATCCAAGGTTTCAATGCTACACCTAGATGGGCCTGATAAGTGGTCTTTCGACCGAGGTTTCAGGTGGGAATTGTGTCTGGAGGGACTAATTTCGGACCTCAGAACTTTCCTGAGTGCCAAGAAGTTACCTTGGCCATGTTATGAAGCTCAGGAGGAGTAGCAGTGTCATAAAAACATGACAGAAGTGGTATTGGACTGCAGATTAATGTGGGTCATAAGATCATTTCGAAAGGAAGGGAAACCCTTTTATGACCATTAGATCTGGAGAAGTTGTAGGAGGGTTATCCCAGAAGCCTTTCGGAGTTCGGAAATTGGGAGAATCAGGGTGAGCTGAGGAAAAAACCTCTGAATTTCAAAGCTCTGAGGTCCCAGAAGAGATCTAAACCCTATATCTGAGGGGAGATCCTGACTGTTAGATCTTATGAAGTTGCGCATGATTTAGTCGCAAGAACCCTTCAGAATTTGCGAAATCGGAAGACTGGAAGTGAAGAGACGTGAAAACCTCCAAAGAAAGAAATCACGAAGTGGATCTTGACTATTGGTGGAGGGAGAGATAAGGACCATCGATTATCCAAGGAGAGTTCGAAACTGCAACAATTGAGAGAAGGGGAATGTGTTGATGCACAAACTCCCAAAACCCAAAGTTTCAAAGTGAAAGTGTAGATGTGGTGGGGACGAATGACGTTGCCTGGGTGATGTGGACCTGCCTAGGTGTACCATGTTCCATTTCCTTATTTGGTGATAACTGTACTATGTGGGCCCAAAGGGTATAGAAGTCGAAAGTTCAGAAGTTGCGAGATTGGAAGGAAGCAAGTGTGAAAGCTTCCATAACCTGAAGTTCTGAAGATTCAAATTCCCAAAGTCTCAAATCTCTAAAGTCTCGAAGCTTCAATGACAAAATTTCCACAACGAGTGTCAAATGTTGGATGTTGGGTAGACGTGGACCATTGATCCACCCTACTTTGCGAGTTCGTTAATTCAGAACTAGAAGAGTTTGTGGTGATGTATTATGAAGACTTCGAAACCCAAAGTCTTGATTAAGAGCCTATTGATATAGTGCTTGGTCACAGCCCATGGTCGCAAGGGTTGGGGCTAAGAGAAAAGGGCTAAAGCCTGAAATTATCATAGATCCAAGCAGAGCTCGAAAAAATTCATGAAATCTGAACGTTTTCTTTAATTGGAATTGGTTTATGAATTCTATGGGATTTGTTAAGGAATGATGGCCTGGAAAATTATGTTTTTCTGAAAGTTGTGTTTGCAAAGTTCAATGAGTGTCAGGATCGAAGGGAATTGACACTAAGTGCAGAGGAATGGAGGAGGCACAAAATTCTTCCAACTCAGAGACTGAAGCTAAAGGGATGGATGTCCATTTGGGAGTGGAAGGCTCAAACTTCAATCGACATGGAGAAGATATAGATAAGGAAGGGCGTATGATGAAAATCATTGAAATATTGTAGAAATATGCCCAAACTCACCGAGAAGATAGTAGGAATCTTATGAAATCTTATGAACAATAGGGTGAATTCAAACTAAATTTGATGCAGAGCCTGGAAAGGATTGAAAAGAAGTTGGATAAGGAGGGTGGTTCAATAAAAATAGTGATTTGTGGACCCTTTGAGAATAAAATAAGATCAAGAAGCATTATCAAGCATCATCATCACTCCCCAAAACATTCCAATAAGGGAGCACGCAATAGTTCAAGCCCATATCCTACTAGAAAAAATAGGAGATCTGGAGTGGATGAACTAAAGGGAGAAATGAACAAGATTAATCCTCCTACGTTTTATGGAGAACATAGGAAGGAGGAAGATGTTGAAACATGGTTGCTCGGCATGAGGAAATATTTCCAACTACAAAATTATTCCTCTCATGCAAAATGAAGAATTGCAATGTATTAATTGAAAGTAAAGTCATCCATGTGGTGGGATCAGCTTGTGCAGGTGCGACACATTAGAGAGAAAGATGTTACCTGGAAATAATTCAAGAAGTATTTTGGAAAGAAATACTTGACTAAAAGATACTATGACATAAAGATGAAAGATTTCTTTGAACTCAAGATGGGTGGCATGTCCATTGATGAATACGAATGAAGGTTCTTGGAGTTCTTCAAGTATGTTCCATTCATCAAAGATGAGACTATCAAAATTCAAAGGTATCTAAGTGGAATGCCACCTTCCATCAATGACAAGATCTAGTATGATGACCCTAAGAATAAGGAAGGAACTATAAGGAGAGAAAAATGCTTGTATGAGAAACAAAATGAGAAGCCTACTTTCCAGAAGGCTCGGGAAGACAAGAAGAATTTCAAGATGGATCAGAGGAAGAAGGGATCTAAGCCACCCTGTTTTAGAAACAATACTCAATGAAAACCATATGTTAGAGAGCCCAGGAAGGCTGAAGTGGGTGGGAAAATGTAAAGACAACCACCTATGGAATATTGAGGTTGTAAAGGAAACCATAGGTATAGAGATTTCCCCCACAGGAATGACAAAGTGAGAGTTGTCCACAATGTTCAGTAGGATGAAACATCGGAGGAAATGGGTAGTAGAATTTCAAGAATCTACGTAGCCCTATACAACAAGCAAGCATAATATCAGTCACACATGATTGAAGTAGAAGGTATGATCAACAACCATGCCTTTACTATTTTAATAGACTCAGGAGCTAGTCATAGTTATGTAGATCCTAGAATGGTGGAAAGTTTGCATTTACCAAGAAGAAAACATGGAAAATATTGGTTAGTGAAGCTAGCTAAAGGAACCAAGAGAAATGTTAAAGAGTTGGTTAAGTCATGTCCAATGGACATGAATGGACTAAGTACTAAGGCATACCTGGATATCTTTCCTTTAGGTTCTTATGATTTCCTAATTGGTATGGACTGGTTGGACCAACACCACACCATATTATATTGTCATAACAAAGCATTCACTTGCTTGGATGAGAAAGGGAATCAAAGGACAACCCAAGGAATTCCTAGAGCAGTTCCTATCAGAGAAATCTCAACAATGCCGCTGAAGACGTGTTGCAGGAAAGGCTATTAATTATTTGTAGCCGATGTGGAGGAAGAATATAAGGATGACGTATAAAATATTGAAGACCATGTGGTATTATAGGAGTTTGAGGATATATTCCAGGAGGTACCAGGACTACCCCCAAAAACATATATTGACTTCTCTGTAAACTTGATGCCTGGAGCAACTCTAGTGTCGAAATCTCCTTATAGAATGAGTACGCCAGAGTTGAAAGAACTGTAGTTGCAGCTCGAAGAGTTGCTGAAGAAGGGGTATATATGCCCAAGTGTGTCACCTTGGGGTGCCTTGGTCATGTTCGTGAAGAATAAGGATGGGACATTGATATTGTCCATCGATTTTAGACAGTTAAACAAAGTGACTGTTAAAAACAGGTATCCTCTGCTGCGGATCGATGATATCTTTGACCAGTTGAAGGATGCTAAGATATTTTCTAAAATAGATCTTAGATCAGGATATCACCAGGTAAGAATAAAGGATGAAGACATTCGTAATACCTCCTTCAAAACAAGGTATGGTCACTATGAATTCACAGTGGTGCCATTGGGTTGTCAAATGTACCTATTGTTTTTATGCGTTTAATGAATGGTGTATTCAGGGACTATCTAGACAAGTTTGTGATAGTATTTTTGGATGAAATATTGGTTTATTTCAAGTCAGAGGAAGAGAATAAACAACATCTGAAGATGGTGTTTCAAGTGTTAAGAGAGCACCATATTTATGCCAAATTGAGAAAGTGTTCATTTTATAAAAACAAACCCATTGTTTGGGGCATATAATTTCAAAAGATGGGATAGTTGCGGATCCTGAGAAGATAGAAGCCATTAGAGAATGGTCAAAGCCTAATAATGTGACATAATTTAGATCATTTATGGGTCTATATGGCTATTACAGAAGGTTCATTGCATGATTATCAAGGATAGTTCACCCCATCAATTCATTGCAAAGGAAGGAGAAGAAGTTTCACTGGACAAAAGATTGTGAGAAAAGATTCCAGCGATTGAAGCAATTGTTAACCAGTGCTCCAATATTAAGGATTGCAGACCTGAATGAAGACTTTGTAGTGTGTACAGATGCATGCAAAGAAGGACTGGGAGGCTTCCTTAGTCAGGATGGGTTAGTAATTTTTTATGATTCCATGAAGGTGAAAGAGAACGAAAAGAACTATGCCACTCATGATTTGGAGTTGCCAGCTATCGTTCACGCTCTAAATAAATGGAGGCATTACCTAATGGGAAAGAGGTTCAAACTGAGAATAGACCACAGTGGTTTGAAGTATTTGTTTGATCAGCCAACACTGAATGCTAGGCAGAGTAGGTGTTTGGAGTTTCTTTTTGAATATGACTTTGATATCAAGCATATCAAAGGAAAAGAGAACAAAGTGGTTGATGCACTAAGTAGGAGAGTGCACGAATTGCATGCTACAACCATTAGTATGTACCAAACTGATATTAAAAGCAAAATTTTGGAAGCTGCAAATGCATATTTGTAGTACAAGGAATTGGTAGAAAAGATACAACAAGGTAAGATGCCACATAAAGTGGAAAATTATAAATTGGAAACTGATAGAACACTTTTGTACAAGAACAAATTTTATGTACCTAATGTCCAGGAATTGAAACTTATGATTTTGAAGGAAATGCATAATGTGCCTTATGTTGGGAACCCTAGATATCAGAAAACAATGGCAACAGTCAAAAGCCATTACTTCTGGCTAGGTATGAAGAAAGAAATTTCATATTACATCGCTAGATGTATGGAGTGCCAGAAGGTTAAAGCTAAGCATATGCACCCAATAGGGTTGTTGCAACCTTTACCCATTCTTGAGTGGAAGTGGGAGGTAGTGACAATGTATTTCATCACAGGATTGCCCAAGACTGGCAAAAAGAATGATTCAATCATGGTGGTGGTGGACAAGCTTACAAAAGCTACCCATTTTATTCCACTAAAGACTATGCACAAGGTAGCTAACATTGCTGATATTTTTATGAGGGAAATAGAACGATTGCACTATATTCCCAAGACAATTGTGTCTGATAGGGACCCGAAATTTACCTCCAAGTTCTGGAAGGGGTTGTTCAAAGGATTTGTAACAAATCTGAACTTCAGTACTTCTTATCATCTTGAGTCTAATGGAAAAACAGAGAGGGTGAACCAAGTGATAGAAGATATGCTAAGGATATATGTGATGGACAAACCATCTAAATGGGAAGACTACCTACACTTGGTAGAATTCACTTAAAATAATGGGTATCAAGCATCGTTGAAGATAAGCCCATTTGAATCACTTTATGGAAGAAAGTGTAATACTCTAGTAAGCTGGGATAACCCAGCTGATAGAGCAATAGTTGGGCTAGAGTTGCTCTAGGAAATGGAAGAGAAAATGCTAAAAATTAAGCAGAATTTGAAGGATGCCCAAGACAGGAAGAAGAGTTATGTTGATAAGTGTGTGGTTCCAATTGATGATGTCAATCAGAGTTCAATTTAATTGTCAACCTGGGAAGGTAAACTTAGAAGTCCTTATCTAAAATATATAGATCTAGAAAGATTCCTAATTTGTCCAAGATCTTAAAGTTACCTTACAAGAACATATTCATCAAGATCTCTTTCAACAAATAATCAAACCTAGATCTAACAATTGTCAAGATCCTAAGGTTCTCTTACAAGAACACCTGAATTTTAGGATCTCCTACAATATTAGAACATTTAACAAAAATTTAAAAAATGAAATGAAACAAACCTAAATCTAATAATTATATGAGGTCTTACGGTTCTCTTACAAGAACACTTTCAAATAAGACTCTTCCAATATTAAAAAATTTAACAAAACTTAAGAGCTGAAATCAAACAAAAAACATAAATTAAATTATACCTAAAATAAGCAAATAAGCATGCAAGTGAGGCCATGGGGGCCCTCCATANATCTCCATTACAAATCAACTCTAAGGTTACAACTCTAAGCTTCTAAGATTACATACTCCAAAATTCTAAGATTACAAAAACTTCAAGATTACAAATGGAGGATATTGTACTCCTATTTATACAATGGGATGAGTAACAAACTCATAATGATCATCCACTAATCTCTCTTTAGTTCCATGCATCTCTCAACCATCTAGACACATAACCCCCTTTTGTCCTTGATCTTCTCCATGAGATCATGATCTTCTCCATGAGGTTTATCTTCTCAAATTTGAATTTGATCATGCAAGGCCACATAAAGGTGTCTTGGAAGCTTCCTTGGCACCTACACATGTCACAAAAACAATCCATTTTCCATATATAAAGTAAAATATATTATTTTCTAATATTTAATCAAGAATTTCTCTTAAAAATGCTTAAAAATAAATAATGTTTGGAAAATATAAATGAGACCCATTAATGGTGAACAATAGGGAAAATGAAGTGACATGGTGGTGAATAATGAGTGATATAATGGAAGAATAGGTAAAAATGGTATGGTAATGAGTGATATTTGTATGACATTTTGAATCCCAAACAATAAGAACACAACCCATCGAGAGTTTAAAGTGGGTGATCATGTTTTATTGAAAGTGAAGGCCAATAGACATTCCGTGAGACTGGGAAACTATTCAAAATTGGCAGCCAGATTTTGTGGGCCATTTGAAATCTTAGAAAGGATTGGGCCAGTTGCATATATACTTGCATTTCCTACATCCATGGTTGTACATAATGTGTTTCATATTTCATTTCTTAAGAAATATATACCTTATGCTAATCATTTAATTGAATGGAATGTGATTCAGGTGGAGCAAGAAGGAGTCATGCAAGTGCATCTGGTGCGCATATTGGACCGGAAAAGTAAGCATCTCTGGAATCGAGCCATAGGGATTGTAAAGGTCCAGTGGACCTGGTATGGTCCTGAGGACACGACATGGGAGAATGAGGATGCTATGCGGGCAGAATACCCACATCTTTTTGAGGATTTTGGAAATCTTGTTGATGCTGTGTAAGTAAGTTGCACTGAGGATAGTGAAAAAATAAGGAGAGGGGATTGTAATACCCCAACGATGAGCCCCAGATATATCTATGTATTGTAAACATGTTTTGTACAATGGTGAGCCAAGAAATTGTAAGCTGGTAAGCTTATGTGCAAGTAGGCCAGAGAGCCTATGTGTTGAAGGCTAGGAGCTTGTTTTGTACATGTAAAGTATGCACTTTGTTAATATAAAAATAGTGTTGCATCTAGACCGACCATGAAGAAAGAGTGATGGGGGACTAAGCTTCCAAAAGGCTGGGTAAGGGAATGGGAGATGAAGGTTTGGGCCTAGGGGCTAATCTAGGGAGCTTCCCTCTAAACGAGATAATAATTTATTATTATTTCCTAAAAGGCTAAGGTAGAAAATGGACCAAGCGTTGTCCTAAGTTCTTGGAAAAGGAACGTATGTGAAGTGGAGTGCATGTATGTTAAGGTCCTAACCCACACATAGGTAGATCAATGTATTTAGATGTAATAAAGGTCAATATTAATAAGACCTTTCAATAAAATAGAATAAGGTGAATGTAAGAATACCTAATAGAAGCTTCTGCTTCTAGAAGGATCTTCCTCTAGATGCTTCTCTTAATAGACACATTTAGTATAAATAAGGGTCGAGGTTATAAAAACCCTATCTTGGAGATTATTGTAATAGAGCATTGCTCGACTGGAGGTTGCCCCCTCGAAGAGGCCTGTGAACATTGCTATCTGAATCAAAGTGTTGTTTCTACTGCTATTTCGTATATCATTTATGTGTATTGTGAAGATTATGCTGGATATTTTACTGTTATTCTGTCATTTCTAGCATTTCATTTATGTTCTGCATATTTTATATATCTGGTATCTTGCAAGTGG
>JASDQU010306115.1:0-19465 GCA_032191745.1 Picea mariana | reverse complement strand
ATCTCTATGGACTTTATTACAGGCTTACCCAAATCAGGGAATAAATCATTCATAATGGTGGTGGTGGATCGCCTTTCCAAGTATGCTCGTTTTTGTGCTCTTCACCACCCATTTACTTCATCCATGGTGGCTCAAATTTTCATGGATCAGGTCTTCAAGCTTCATGGCATGCCCAACTCTATTGTTTCTGATCGCGACCCAACTTTCACAAGCAATTTTTGGCAATAACTATTTAAGCTACAAGGTACCCAATTTCATCTCAGCTCATCTTATCATCCCCAGACAGATGGTCAAACAGAAGTCATCAACAAGTGTTTGGAAACATATCTGAGGTGCTTTGCCTCTGAAAAACAACACCAGTGGGCTCAATGGTTACCCCTCGCCGAATGGTGGTACAACACTACATACCATACAACCACTCGCATGACTCCTTTTGAAGCAGTGTATGGACAGAAGCCACCATCAGTTCTCTCATACTTACCTGGTACCTCGAAGGTCCAGGCGGTTGACCAAACACTTACAGTCCGAGAGGATATCCTTCGTACCCTTAAAGAGAACTTGGTCATGGCCTAGAATAGAATGAAGCAGCAAGCAGATCAAGGTCACTCTGAATGTCAATTTGCCGAAGGGGATCAGGTGTTTCTGAGACTGCAACCATATAAGCAAACTTCCCTCAAGGCCGAGCAGTGTCAGAAGATAGCACCCAAATTTTATGGCCCTTACACAGTTCTCAAGTGTGTGGGACAAGCCGCATATCAGTTAGCTCTGCCCAGTCAGTCGAAGCTACATCCTATTTTTCATGTTTCATGCTTGAAGAAGGTGATTGGAACCAGGTGCCAAATTCAAACCAACCTTGCAGAATTAGCTGAAGAAGGATCCATTTGGATACAACCAGAAGCAGTTTTGAACCAGTGGGAGCATCGCCTGCATCAGAGAACCATCAAGGAAGTGCTAGTACAGTGGAAAGATATGACTCCAGCAGATGCCACTTGGGAACCAACTACCATTCTACAGCAGTTTCCACATCTCAAGCCTTGAGGACAAGGCTGTTTTTAAAGGGGTGGACATGTTAAGGTCCTAACCCGCACATAGGTAGATCAATCTATTCAGATGTAATAAAGGTCAATATTAATAATACCTTTAAATAAAATAGAATAAGGCGGATGTAAGAAGACCTAATAGAAGCTTCCGCTTCTAGAAGGATCTTCCTCTAGATGCTTCTCTTAATAGACACATTTAGTATAAATAAGGGTCGAGGGTATGAAAACCCTATCTTGGAGATTATTGTAACAGAGCGCTACTCGACTGGAGGTTGCCCCCTCGAAGAGGCCTGTGAACATTGCTATCTGAATCAAAGTGTTGTTTCTGTTGCTATTTCGTATATTATTTCTATGTAATGTGAAGATTATGCTTGATATTTTACTGTTATTCTGTCATTTCTAGCATTTCATTTCTGTTCTGCATATTTTATATATATGGTATCTTGCAATGTAGCTTCAGGAAGATAGGTGTCGACCTGGGTGCATGCAGTTAAAATAAATGAGTCAATTCATGTTGCGGGTTCGTCCTCCATTCAGGCATCTTCTTTCTATCCTGTTTTGATGGGAAACTGATCTCTGCATACCCTCATGTAGCTCTGAAACCAGAAAACCCTTAGGGTGACTTTTGATGTTTTCCCAAGAAGTCGACACATCCTCCATATGAACCAATTTTGTCTCTGCGTTGGACCTCTTCATAAACCATGGACATCTGAAAATCAGACCCATGAAGCTGACCCATGTCTTCTATGAAGCTTGAGCATCCGTAAATTTCTATGCCATGTGTGCTATAATTGTGGGTTGTTGTGGCCATGCATTCCCTTGCTTGTGTGTGGTTTTTTCCATCATTTGTTCCTTGCTGAGTCTTTTTGTTGTCCTCCTTGTATGGGAACAAAGTTGAAGAAGCAATTTGTCAGGCCTACATGCAACACTCTCTCCAGGTGAGAGAGGTGGTTGTGGTTGAAGGGGGAGGTTTTGATGCCTGCGTGCAACACTCTCTCTAGGTGAGGGAGGTGGTTGTGGTTGAAGCAACAGGTTTTCAGGCATGTGAGAGACTCTCTCCAGGTAAGAGAGTGTGCTGAGGAAGTGAGAATTCCTAGAAGGGATCCTGTAGCTGCTACAGAGCTCTAAGAATTATGGTCCGGCCTATTGTTGAAGCCCAAGGCAAGGGAGGTGAAGCGGTTGATGGACTGTGTGACAGTGAAGGTGTATACTCCTAGGGTGGGACAGGCATGTGAGGAATGAGAGTCTGTGAATAGTGGGCATAAGTGGCTCTGGGAGAGAATCCTTCCTCATAAATTGTGTGTCTTCATGTTGACCTTGCATATCCTAGGATTTCCTTTCTTGGTGGAGCTTAGTCCCGGCTCGGGGTTGACCTATTGCTGAGAGTGATGAGTAGTCTAGTTTAAGGTTTGGAGGTGTGTGGAAGGTCTTCACGCAGATGGTGGTGTTATTCCAGTTGAAAGATAAGTATAATTTATGTGCTTATTTTTATGTTATGCATACCTGTGATGCTTGAATGTTATCATGTATTCAGTTGCATGTGGATTTACTGCTAACCTTGTTTTGAATCTGAATGGTAACAACAACTTTATTTTATGTGTTTAATTTTTTATTAAAATGCATGTTATATATATATATATATATATATGTGTGTGTGTGTGTGAATGTTCCGCGGTGGTAGAATTGCCTGGCCTGTTGGTGGCTGGGGATGTTACAAACACGAACAAGGTCATACTTGTACATCATGTTAGGGGTGGGGCATAATTCGTGATTTAAACTCATGATGAAATAAGTGACACAAAAAATGACCTGGAAAATTATTCAACTGAACTTAAATATGAGGAAAACAGAGGGTAATAAGTATGCAGTCACCATTTCGAGAGATGGAGATAATATAAGAGATAACCTGGGAATCATTCTCATAACTAAGAGTAAAAGACATTAACCACAATTTTCAATTTTATCCAAAAACATAGAGTCTTTAGAAATGCAGAGGAACAATAACACAAGCTAGCAGAACAGGTTCAAGTCGATAAACAAATAGAGAGAAAAGACTCTAAGGTTATCTATAGGAAGGTAGTAGTTGACTGTTCATTTTTTTTTTACAAGAGTTTCTCATGAATATCATTGCTATTACTATATTATGGTTAACCTATATTTTTGTTTAAATTTTCTTGATAAACACCATGTGGTCAAACTTCTTAGTGGGTTTGCATGATTAATTTCATGGGTGATGTTTGAATTACATAGTCCTGTAGAAATTACTAAAAAAAAAAACATTTCTCTCTCCTTGATTCTCTCTTGACCCATTTTAAGAATACATGCTACCTTATAATTTTCACACAAGTTCCAAAACATGCAAGGTCAAGAATATATAACTGCAGTTAGAGGGTTGGATATCATAGTGAATGAATCCTTCATCAATAGAATATCCATATTATTAATGGGCCTCCCTTGGGACAAGGAAGACACAAAAGATGTCACTACTGCTAAAAGGTTGTTCTTCCACCAAAATGAGAGGCCCAAAGGATACAAAAATGGAATAAAAGGAGAAATCCTCCCCCACCCTTGGCCAAAAGTGGCCTACCACATCATCAAGTATATCACTTGTGAGGGAAGGATGACTATATTTTATGCCTATCATTTCAAGCTCAGACACCAACTAAGGAACTGTTACAATCAAGAACCAAAAAAAAACCTGAGCCTCCCTAACTTCCTCCTTCAATACCCAAAGGAATAGAGTGTTGTAAATTTATTGAACTTGCATAGAATATATCTAGCTAAACAATAATACACACATTTGTAGAGATAATTTGAGAAAGAAGAAGGAGAGAAAGAATGAAAGAATTCTCATTAACCGTTGTGAATACTGAATAATTTACACATGATATAATATGTATAACTCAATGAGTGTGCACTGGAGGAGAACCAATGTGCCATAGTGGTGGTCTAGAGTGATATGGAAACACACCAACAATTATGGGAGTGAACTGCCACCTAGTCTAGTCTCTCAGGGAGTTACGGGAGTGAACTGACAACTAGTTGAGTTAACTAGTCAACTAGTCTTCAATTAACTGACTAAACAGAGAGTAGTGAGGATTTAACTTAGGGAATCAAGGGTAATGTGGTATTTTGTTGATGATACCAAGGCAAGGTCAAATTATCATGGTGATGATCCCAATGTTGAATTGTGACAAAACCAATGCAACATCTAAACTCAACTCAACTAGTCAAACTGAAGTGTTAACTGAAATAAAATATTCTCCAGGTGGATTATTCTCCCCTAAAATATAGGATACTAAATATGACTAATTATTACTAATAAAAAAGGAAAAACCTTAGGAAAAATAAATCCTAGGTGTGTGTGAAGTAACTCCAACACCCCTCTTGAAGATCACTATGGTGAAAATAAAGAATGGGTCCCGGCAACGAGGCCATGTTAGGTACCCAAATACAAAAGATACATTGAAATAACATGAGGAAAGAGGGAAAACCTCATGGAGAAAAACCCTTATCAAGGTACAATGTATGTAAAAATAAGAACTACAAGTGGTAGGAAACTGTGTCCATCACTTCAAGATGACTTCGCAGAGAATGGAACTTTTTCTCAGTGAAGGTCTTGGTGAAGATGTCTATTGTCTATTCTGTTGAAGGACAGAACTATAAGTCGATGATCCCCTCGTGTACTAAGTCCCGGATGTAGTTCATGTGGATATCGATTTTCTTCATCCGCTGCCTCTAAACTGGATCACTATAGAACTTCAGAGTGCTCTAGTTGTCACACCAAATGATGATCATCTGATGAAAATGAATGCCTAAATCAATCAGAAAATGTTGTAGCCACATATCCTGAATGGTTATGTTAACTACCCCTCTGTACTCTACCTCGGTTGAATATAGAGCAATGGAAACTTTCTTCTTACTTGACCAACAGATAGGCCCATAACCAAGACTGAGTGAGTAACCAAATGTTGGCTTGCGACCACTGCTATCGCCAGCCTAGTCGGAATCAGTAAACCCAATGAGATATAATGTAGAGTATGTTTCATAATGAATCCCAAAGGTGATGGTTCGCTGAATGTATCGAAGGATACACTTTCCATCTTTCCAATGTAGCTCATGTGGCTCCTGCATGAACCTGAAAACTGTGCCAACCACATATGAGAGGTATGGTCTGGACTATGTGAGATACAAAAAGAGCGCCACTATCTTTCTATACAGTGTGTTGTTAACCACTGGAGTCTCCCTGCCATCCTCAAGTTTGACTCCTGATAGGAAAGGAGTTGGAGCAGACTTGTAGTCTGTAATGTGAAATCTCTCAAGGAGATCCCGTGCATACTTGGCTTGAGACATTTTGATTCCTGACGCATCCTAACTGATATCGAGTCTAAGGAAGAAGTGTAGTGGACTAATGTCCATCATAAAAAACCTGTCATGTAGAATCCTCTTCAACAATCATTGAATTCAGGCAACCATTGATCAACAAATCATCAACATACAAAGCTAAAAGTAGAAGTGAATTAGCCGTCCTGAGCATGTAGACAGTTGTGTCTGATTTACAACATACAAATTTATGTGACAATAAGTAGGAGTCCATATTGGCATACCATGCCCTCGGAGCCTGCTGGAGTCCATAAAGGGATGTATTCAATTGACATACCAAATATGAGTCCTGCATAAATCCCTGGGGTTGCTCCATGTAGATCTCCTCAGAGAGACCACTGTGAATAAATGCATTCTTCATGTCCATCTGATGTGTTAGCACCAGAAGTCACCTCTAGATTGCAACATAGGTAAGCCTGATACCCATCAGTTTTATATGTCACAATGAATGAATAAGGATGGTCGAATGTGCACAGACCCAAGAGAATATCTCTTTAACTCAGAATCCCGGACCAAGGAAAGCACAAGCAAGTGAGGTCTTGATCTAACTCTAGTAAGGAATTTGAGTTTAAAATGAGCAGAGGGAAGACTTGGTGAGAAAATGTAAGAGTCTGCTATGTACATCCGGTCTTCCATCAGCCTAAGGAAGAAAATATTCAAGAACAATATCCTCTTAGACCTGAATTTTCAAACACTAAGATATGCCTAAACGACACAATTATAACAACACGATGATCAAACCTACATCACAATTATACTATAACAACTCAACTGGATCCTCCAATTCTGAGCTACTTAGTGTAAGAGGGAAAACATAACACAGGAAATTGATTAAAACTGGTGAAAATATTGTAGTGATCAAACCTACATCACAACAACATAACTACCCTCGACTGGATCCTCCAATTTCGAGTATTTTAACAAATTTGTTTACAGAGATACAGAAAGAAGCTAAATTTCATTAAACAAGAAGTCTCAAATATAGATACATAACCAAAGGAACTAGTGCCTCCTCAAAACTTTACAATACGGGATCCTAGCTCAACCATCGACCCTTACAAAATACAAAAACTGAGTATATATGCTCATAACTGCTAATGGCCCCCTGGGAAATGAGCAAACCACTACATTCAAAGATTTTTGTCTCCTCCTTATGTTGTCAGGCTACACTTGTATTCCTCTGTCAAATGTGAAATTAAAACAGTATGGGATTTGCAGGAAAACCCATTTATAGAGGAGTTCTAGGTTGTTAGCTAGCCTCCATAGCCATCCTTTCATGCTTTACATTTATGTGATGAAACGAGGTTTCAACCACCATCCCCCACTTTAATTAACTGTCTTCATTAGGATCAGGATGATCCCTGACATCCCCAAATTCTGTAGGTGGTTCCCATGACTTTTCTAAATTAATATCGATGCCTTGAGACCTGTTGTTCTCCTTCTGCAATCAAAATAGGCACTTTCGTCCCTTGGAACAACTTTTATCCATAGTTCCACACAAGCTTGGGCCATGAACATGCGCTTATACCCTATAAAATTTCAAGGCTTTGCATTACAGGAGTCTGCACTCCCCTTGATTTTAAAAATCTCAATGCTTGAAATCGCAAAAACGAACCATCCATATCGACGATCGAATCTGCTCTAAAATTGACAGCCAAGATTTCTTCCTCGAAGACCCCACATCACCAAATCTATGCGAAAGATGATAATATTCTTCCTGGATCCACACACCATAGGGTCGTGGGCTATGATCATGGGCCCAAACTTTGAGCGCTTCCCAATTTTGCGTGTTGGGAGTTTGCATTGTGCTTCATGCTCAAACCTCCGATATGAGAAATCGTGATTTCGCATTATCTATTGCCACATGCCTCTCTGCTTTAGATGGACCAGATCAAATTTTGATTGCGGGAACACATACCATACACACTCTTGGGAAGACTCTTCCTTGGCCCGGATCCTGTGCCATGCATCCCCTGGAATCGACGGCTCCCATGTATCCCAAGTTTTGGGACTTTGACATATAGACAATCGACACTTTGGGAAAACGGCCATTGGGACTTTGGCACTCGAGGCTTTGCACCTCGCTCTCTGCGGAAACCCCTGAAATGCAAAATCGTGATTTCACATTATCTGCTGCCACGTGCTCCCCTAGTTGGACGACTCAGACCATTTCATGACTTTGTGTTTCACAAGTCTTCAAGACTCTACCTTCTTACTTTCCCAACTCACGAAATCATGAAAAGATAATCCAATAGTCTATCTTTTTCCTTTGATTAGCGACTACAATCTTTTCTCGATTTCGCATTTCAGGAGTCTATGATGTGATTGACACTTGACCTCCATTTTCACGAAATCACGAGTATGTCGATCGTGCACCACATGTTCGTCTGAAGTGAATGACCTAGATCTCATGATTTCGGGCCTTGGTCTGATGCTAAACTTTGCACAACTCTATAATATTGATCACCCGATGGTCGCCGATCTAATTTATCTGATGGATCCGATGGCTGAGACTGAGCTTGTGCTTGATGGATTTTCGCTGACAAGGTATGTGCGCGCCTTTGCATAATTGCACCCCAACTTTGGATAAAAATGCATATGGTGGGTTTCTAAACCCCTTTTCTCACATTTGGTCACCGAATGACCAACTTCAAAGGAAAAACATTCCCTTGCAAGAATACGTTCTAACATTAGGCTCCATGGGGGATAGAGTCCTCCCTGTGAGGCTCTAAGATTTCATTTTTCAGTTCCAGTTGCCTTCTGTTGGGCTATAGAGTCAAGCTCAAAACACACTACTGAAAATAAAGGCCGAAAATAAAAACAAAAATAAACACACATGCTTGAAGGAGCTTATTTATGTACATTCCTAAACTAATAAAATTTTACATAGTGCTAGGTGAAAGAAAACTTCCACCATAGTCATTCAAGTAACTTTCTAACTGGAAGCTCCTTCACTTTGTTGATGATTGATAACAAGTAATGGAACCATGAAAACAAAACAATTACATTCTTCATCTTTCCTCCTAATGTTGAGGTCAGGATAAAGTTGGGTGGCTTCAAAACATGAAGGAAATACAACTCCATGTATTCCTTCATAGGCTCATAGGCCAAGTGACAAACTCCAGAAAATTGGTAACAGACAACCTTCTTTGCTACACAACTACTCACACATTGTTGAATATCTCTAGCAAGCATAGGAGGGTGAACAATCGATACAAGATGACTGATGCTAGGTGATGGTTGCTCATTAACAGGTTCTGAAAAGGAGATAAACTCCTCCTTCTGTTGCTCCTCTAGTTCTTCTTATTGGCTCTCCCAAGGGTCAGTTTCATAATCATCATAAACAGGACTCGTGGGAAAACTCTGCTCTTCATCTTGATACTTAGTGTCTTCGGCAGGCCCAGGAGGGATGATTTTCTCAAGATAATCTTTCTTAATGAACAGAGGATAAGGCCCAACAGTCTGTTCTTGGAAATCCTCCACATCCATCTCAAAACTTGATTTGTAACTATCATATACAGGTTGGTCGCTTCTCTGGTCGCTGAACTGTGATGTGGGGCTCTGCTTCTCTTCATCTGAATAATCCTCAAAACTAGGGATAATAGGCCAAATTGGAACGATCTCTCGATCCTTCATTTTAGTCTCGAATGTGAACACATCATGGGAAATCTCGTGAAGAAAAAGAGAAGAATCCTCCTCCACAATGGCTCGTTCCTTTAAAACCGAGACAACAGTTTTATGTGGGGTAGAAAATAATGTCTCTAACACCATGGAATCTTGAATACTACCCTCATCAGTAGGGCCACCAAGAACAAGAACTTCAAGAACTGGAAAATCCTCTGTATTTTCTTCAAAAAGGAAGCAATCATGATCTTCCTTCAACTCTTCTACCTCTGTAGAGAGATATTCTACTAGCTTTGTCAACTCGCCCAGAGTATCCTCCTCTTCATGCTCCTTATCCTCGCAACTTTCATAAGACACAGCAACATCTTGATCATGGCCTTCATATTCCTCACAACAATTATGACAGATTAACTCAGAGGAATAATGCCTTTGACAGTGCCTACTAAAGTCTACATGAAACTCTCTCAGGGAGGAGATGCTAGCAAGGGGTAAAGAATGATACCATTCACGAGCATCCCCTACTAATGAAAACATGAACATTTTTAATAATACATCCTTGTGATGTATATCCCATTGATGCATGAGTTCATGAAACTCACGGAGATGATGAGCAGGTTTTTCCTCTACATACCCTCTAAATATGGGAAAATAATCACCCCATTCATCCATAGTAGGGACAACATTAGGAAAACCAGGAAAAACAAAAAAAATAAAATGAGAAAACCTCTGAGCCAGGATTTTGTCCATTTTGAACAAGTGGAGTCATCGATCAATCCTTTAATCATAGAGCTGCCAGGTGAATGATGCACAACTTTGAATGTGTTTGGTCTTTGTTCACCATCAAAGGCTAGATCCTAACATTGTCATTCTCCCAGAGAACTTATCAAGTTGAGAAAGCAGCTGCTGAAAACCTTCTCGAGAAAGCTCCTCTGGGTCAGCTTTCAGGTGTGCTAAAAATAGCCACAACTGAAACAATGAATTGGAAACAGTGGAGTCACCAGGTGCACAATTGCAATATTTGAAGTACTAAGTTCTGATGCACCTTCAAAACTAGTAGAAGTTATCGTTCTACCTAGGGAAAATCTTCAATTTCATCCCCGACAATGGTGACAGAAATCTGAGCACCAGAAGTCACCTCTGGATTGCAGTAGAGGTAATCCTGGTACCCATTAGTTTTGTATGTCACAATGAATGAATAAGGGTGTTCGAATGGGTGCAGAGCCAACATAATATCTCTTTAACTCAGAATCACAGACTAGAAAAAGCACAAGCAAGTGAGGTCTTGATCTAACTCTAGTCAAGAAGTTGAGTTTAAAATGAGCAGAGGGAAGACTTGGTGAGAAAATGTAAGAGTCTGCTATGGACATCTAGTCTTCCAGTAGCCCATGGAATAAAATATTCAAGAACAAGATCCTCTTGGACCCGAAGTTTCAAACACTAAGATATTCCTAAACGACACAATTATAACAACACGATGATCAAACCTACATCACAATGCTATTGTAACAACTCGACTGTATCCTCCAATTATGAGCTACTTAGTTTATGATGGAAAATATAACATAGGAAACTGATTAAAACTGGTGAAAATATTGTAGTGATCAAACCTACATCACAACAACATAACTACGCTCGACTGGATCCTCCAATTCCAAGTGTTTTAACATATTTGTTTATAGAGATATGGAAAGAAGTTGACTTTCATTAAACAAGAAGTATCAACTAAAGATGCATAGCCAGAGGAACCAATGCCTCCTCAAAAATTTACAATACATAATCCTAGCTCAACCATCGACCCTTACAAAATATAAAAACTGAGTATATATACTCAGAACTGCTAACAGCCCCGAGGGACATGAATGAACCACTGAATTCAAATATATGTGTCTCCTCCTTGTGTTTTCAAGATACACTTTTCTTCCTCTGTCAGATGGGAAATTAAAACAATATGGGCTTTGCACGAAAACCCATTTACAAAGGAGATATGGGTTGTCAACTAACTGCCACGACCATCCTTTCATGCTTTCCATTTATGTGATGAAATGAGGTTTCAACCACTATCCCCCACTTTCATTATCTGTCTTCATTGGGATCGGGATGAGCCTTGAAATCCATGAATGCTATAGGTGGTTCCCATTACTTTGTCGAATTAATATCGATGCCTCGAGCCCTGATGCTCTCCTTCTACAATCAAAACAGGCACTTTCATCCCTTGGCACAACTCTTATCCATTGTTCCACATGACCTTGGGCCATGACCCTGCACTTATCCCCTATAAAATTTCAGGGCTTCACATTATGGGAGTCTGCACTCCCCTTGATTTTAAAAATCTCGATTCTTGAAATCACGAAAATGGCCCATCTAGATCGATGGTCGAATCTACTCTAAAATTGACAGCCAAGATTGCTTCCCCGAAGACCCCACATCACTAGCTCTATGCGACAGGTGCTAATCTTCTTCCCAGACCGGCACACCATAGGGTCATGGGCTATGATCATGTGCCCAAACTTTGAGTGCTTCACAATTTCATGTGTTGGGAGTTTGCGCTGTGCTCCATGCTTAAACATCCGATATGCAAAATCGTGATTTCGTATTATCTACTGTCACGCACCCCTCTTCTTTAGACGACCCAAATCAAATTTTCATTGTGGGACCACATACCATCAGCACTCATGGGTAGACTCTCCTTTGGCCCAGATCCTGCACCATCCATCCCTTGGAATCAACGACTCCCACGCATCTCGGGTTTTAGAACTTTGACATATCGACAATCGGCACTTTGGGACATCGAAAATCGGGACTTCGACACTTAGGGATTCGCGTCTCACTCCATGATGAAACCCCTAAAATGAGAAAATGTGATTTTTCATTATCTGCTAGCACGTGCTCTCCTAGTTGGACTGCTCAGATCATTTCACGACTTTGTGTTTCGCGAGTCTTCAAGACTCTACCTTCTTACTTTCTCGACTCACAAAATCATGAAACGTCGATCCAACGGTCCTTATTTTTCCTTTGATCAACAACTACGATCTTTTCACGATTTCACGTTTTGGGAGTCTCTAATGTGATTGAATATCGACCTCCTTATTCACGAAATAGAGACTATGTTGATTGTGTGCCACATGTCCCTCTAAAATGAACGACCCAAATATCATGATTTTGGGGCTTGGTTTGATGCTAAACTTTGTGCAAATCTATAATCCCAATCGCCCGATGGCCACTGATCTAATTTATCTGACGGATATGAAGGCTGAGACTGAGCTTGTGCTTGATGGATTTTTTCCGACTAGGTATGTGCGCTCCTTTGCATAATCACGCCCCAACTTTGGATAAAAATGCATATGGTGGGTTTTTTAAACCCCTTTTCTCTTATTTTCTCACCCAATGATCAACTTCAAAGGAAAAACATCTCCTTGTAATAATAAGTGCTAACATGATGGACTTCCCATCCTTTGGTTGCCGCAATGGCAAGTGCCAATCATATGGGATCCATCTTCGCTACTGGAGGGAAGGTCTCATCATAGTCAATACCATGAACTTGTTGAAAGACTTTGGCAACAAGATTGGATTTGTATCAGTTGATATGTCCATCCATTGCACTCTTGATCCTGTAGACCCATCTAGATCTGACAAGTTTCCTTCTAGAAGGAAGGGGAACGAGATCCCAAGTCTGGTTCTTGAGGAGTGAGTTGTACTCCTCCTGCATGGTGGATTCCCAAAAATGATTTCCAGAAGCCTCGCCATAATACTGTTGATCTGAATACTGAACCAATAAAAGATGCCTAAAGGGAAATGGTTTAGTGGCATTGAATGCAATAGGAGGCTCCTCGAAATCAGAACGAGTCCTCCTATTATCAGTTGGATCACCAACAAGATCCCCTGCCTCTTGAAGAGTAGTTTGTGCCAACTTGGGCCTCTGCTCTAGCTTTGCAACTGCATCTGGATGCTCTAACTCTGCATTTGACTGTACTAACTCTGAATATGAATCATTTGAGTCCTATGAATCATAAATCTCATCTGAAGAAGAGTCGTCATGTGCATGCTCATCACCTCGGATAGGTGGAAGAGTGAAGATGTTTGCATGAGGCTATTGAGGTACATGCAAGACACTTTCCTCAAATTGGACACTATGCTCAATGATGAGTCAGTCTGAGGAAAGATAAATAAGCCGATATCCCTTCACACCGTTGATGTATCCAACAAAAATGCACTCAATGCTCTATGGGTCAAGTGACTTCCTTTTTTTATAGGGAATCTTGGCCCATGCACGTGAACCAAAAATGCAAAAGTGGGTCACTTCTGGTTTGAGGCCAATCCAAGCCTCGTAGGGGGTATTATCCTTGACATATATATGGGAATATATGTTTTGGATGTATGTTGCATAATTAAGTTCTTCAGTCCATAGTCTCTGTGGTAGTGACTTTGCATGCAACATGCAAGATGCGATCTCCTTTAGATATCTATTTTTCTGCTCAACAACTCTATTTTGCCACAGAGTATAGGGAACTATGTGCTGCAACTAAATCCCTACCTCATGGAAATGATTATGGATCTCATGATTTACATACTCTCCCCCATTATCAGTTTAGAGAAATTTTATCTTCTTTTCGAACTATGTCTCAACCAAGGCTTTGAAATCTTTGAGGTGTTGAAAGACCTCATATTTTTATGTGAGAAAGTACATCCATGTAAAACGTGAGAAATCATCAACAAAAATGAGAAAAAACCTTGCTTTGTTGATTGATGGATGTGGAGAAGGACCCATAAGGACATTGTGGATTAGATCTAAAGGTGCAGAAGTTCGTTGGGACTTTCCTTTGTCAAACTTCTCCTGAGGGTGTTTTCCGAGAACACATCCCTCACATACTCCCTTGGAGAAATGGATGTCTGGTAGACCATCAACCAATATTTTCTTTCTAATTTGTTGCATGTATCTGAAATTCAAATGTCCAAAACCTTCATGTCATATCCTACTACTTTCATTAGCATGAGTAAGATGTAAAGAAGAATCAAGTTCAATGAATTCAAAAAATGTATACAATCTAGATTTATGATTTACCTCACTGGTAGAAACCCTTGAGTTATTTTGCATGTCGTATATGTCCACAAAATTGGGTGTGAATATGAATTTATTTCCGGTGTTGGAATTTTTCATCTGATACATGGAGAGAAGGTTGAAAGAAATTTTGGGAACATGCAACACATTCTCCAAGCTTCCGTTCGTGAGTTCAATCCTTCCTTTGCCAGTGACTTCGACATAAGAGTTTTCCCCCATCACAATAGGAGGACCTTTGCATGCATCCAAAAAATAATATACTTCTTTCAAGGAATCCATGTGGTGTGATTCTCCTGAATCTACGATCCAAGAATCGGGAGAGGAGTTGATGACAATCAAGGCAAGGCTAGAATTGCCTTTCTTGGAATTCAGATCTTCTGGCTTCTTCTTCTTGGCACCGTCGGGGATGCAATATCCAAGGTTGTTTTGCTGAAGTATTTGAGACATCATATCTATTTGTTTTTTGATTCATGTGTATTCTGAATGGAATCCTTTGTGACAGTACGTGCATTTATTCCCTTTTCTTCCCTTTTTCCCTTTCAATCTGTAGGCATCGATGAAGAGTTTTTTGTACCCTTCCTTCTTCGGATGTGCATGAGATTTCCATTTATATTTATCTTTAGATTTATGATATTTGTGGCTGACATAATGCACAATGAGTGCATGCTCCCTTGGGCCTTTGACTGTGCCCATGTTGATGAGCTTGGTTTTCTCTTATGTCAGGGATTCGATAAACTCCTCAAGAGAAGGCATATTCTAGGTGGATCTGGAGGTGAATCTGATAGAACGGAATGTGGATATGAATACACAAAATTCAAGACCAATATTAGAGAGAATTTTGAGAACCATTTGTTTCTTCTCCTTCTAATTATCAACCCCGTAAGATTTGAGTTGCGATAGTAAATCTTTGAATTTTGTAAAGAAATTTAGAATATTTTCAAAGATTTTTCGATCCAATGTGAGAAAATCCACCTCCAACATGTGTCCCCTCATATCATCCTATTTTAAAAAGATCCCTTACAAGGTGTTCCAGGATTTATTGGGAGTTTTATAGGAAGATATGTGAAAAAGGAGATCGGGAGAAATAAGACTGCAAATTGTTCTGAGTGCCTCCTCCATGCGATTTAAATACTTGGATTTTTCTATGAATGATGTCAGTTATGTATCTGTATTCAAGGTTAACCTGTACAACCCTCTGGTTCATATATGTATGGTTATTTTCTCCTTCCATGCAAAATAGTTGTAATATGTAAGAATGAATTCTTTTTGGAAATCCATCCTTTCGTTGTCTTCAATATTTTATACCTGCAAAAAATTTTGGTGTAGATTTTTCTTAGTAGTCCATCGGCTCTGATACCATGTAAATGTGTTGAAAATGCACATAATATATCTAGTTAAACAATAATACACACATTTGCAGAGAGAATTTGAGAAATAATAAAAAGGAGAGAAAGAATGAAATAATTCTCATTAACCATTGTGAATAATGAATAATTTACACATGATATACTATTTATAACTCAATAAGTGCACACTCGAGGAGAACTAATGCACCATAGTGGTGGTCTAGAGTGATATGGAGGCACACCAATAATTATAGGAGTGAACTTACACCTAGTCTAGTCTCTCAGGCAGTTACGGGAGTGAACTGCCACCTTGTTGAGCTAACTAGTCAACTAGTCTTCAATTAATTGACTAAACATAGAGTAGTGAGGAGCTAAATTAGGGAATCAAGGGTAATGAGATATTCTAGTGATGATACCAAGGCAAGGTCTAATTATCATGGTGATTGTTGTTCCTGAGTCTGTACTTAAGGCTCAAAAGTACAGTGTCAAGGCATCCGAAAGTATGAAAGGTCGATAAAGGATTATACTAACCTTCGGTATAGGAAACTTAATGAAGGTTTCTACGTTCTTGCTGTCTAGATTCCCACTGTTCCTGAGTAGTAATATCTTGTTCAATAGCTGCCCATGAATGTTCCAATTCCTCCCGGGTGTTCGCAGTTCTAAGGACTGTGTCGAAGAGATTTAAAGCGATATGTATTTGATTAGATAGTCCGGATTGAATGTTAGGTTGAGTTGCTGCAGGGACAGTCATTGAGGAACAGTACCAGTATGGAAATGATTTTTAAAGAGAGATTTTATTTGCTGTTTCGATTCGGACGAAGTAAAGAGAAACTTTTGCATGAAAAAAAATGAAATAAGAATGCAAATTGAAGGCCCTTTCCTGTAACTGTGTTATTTTTTGGTAAAAATAACGTGAGATGGGAGAAATCATTTAATTATAGATAACGAGAAGTTCCTATCAGTGGAAAACTCACGTATACACAGAAGAAGAAATCGACATAAACATAATTGACCTAGTGTAAATAAACATGAAATTCTGTAAATGTAAATTGGTCTTACACCCGCTGATAGCTGGTGCAGAGGAAAGACAAGAAACAATTACAGAAAAGATGAAATTCCTTCACTATAGTAGTGGTCGTACTAAATTATAGTGATACACATCAATTATGTAGAGAAAAATGAAAAGAAACAAAGAACATAACGAAACAAACTTGCAACACAGTCGTGACAGAATCGGGAATCTTCAAATTGATTGTATTAACTCCTTTAATGCAAAAACTCTCTTACAGTTAGTACCAAAAAGTCCAGCCTATATCTCTTCTTTTTGTGATGTGTTTATACAAAATTTGCCTCTCGGTTCGGAAGAGCCAAATTACTCCATCTGTCCGAATTCATTTCAAGAAAGTGTCGGGTGCTTGTTTTTTCTTAGATTTAATACATATGATACATTTGTATAAAAAATGAAATACAAGCTATGAAGGTTTTTCATTGACAGCTGGGGCGAGCAAAATAACTCCATTTCACCTATTCTATCTTCAAGAAGTGCTAGGTGCTTGTCCTCGCATGGATTCGATGTACATGATACACTTGTCTACAAACTGGGTCACAAGCTGTGAAGGCTCAGCTTGACAACTGGCTTTGACAAAATAGCACTCTCGGGCCAACTGTGGAAGTTTATCATCTATTTGTACATTGACGAGTTCAAGAGCGCCGAGTTGTGCCCTAGGCTGAATCAAATGTTTGTCGATTTGAGCCGGGTCTACCCTGTCCATCCTAGAGATTTCTACTAAATTCCTCTCATTCTTCTCCTTCATGTCGAGAAAAATCCGATCTACATTCATATGTCTCAGCGCCCCTATGTCGCTTCCAATCTCCATCCCTAACAGCTCACCATTCATGGAATTGCAGGCTTCTACTAACCAATTTGTCACTTTTTGAGCTTGCTCTTTGCTTAAAGTAATATCACGTTCCCAATTCTTTAACAAGATATTACCCCTAGTTTGTTCGGCAATGGTGAGCTCGGGAGGCCCTGAAAACCTGTTGTTAGTCGCTATCACTGCCTCTTGAAAAGCGATCTGAGAAGCTTCTACGTTTTTTTCTTTGTTAATAAGATTCTTAGAGATATGATGTATCAACAAGAAGTCTTCTCGAATCTCTCCTACTTTGTTTAGTAGGCTCTGTTCAGCAGAGGAGATCCTTCTCCGAATATCATTTGCTCGGGATTTAATGATATCGATGTCAATCGCCTTGCTTTCTGTGACCTCTAGCTGAGCCTGCAGCTGTGTAATCGTATCCCTCTGCTGGCCCGATTGCACCCGACCATCTCGGATCGTAGAATTTGCTTGTTCTAGCTTGGTCTTGAGGACTTCAATTTCTTTCTTATCGGCCATTCGGGCCAACTCTATTTCTCTGCTTGCTTGACTCTTAGCACTTTCTGCTATCGAAGCCACTCTGGCTTCAAGAGTCTTGATCAGGCGATTTTTTGCTTTGAGCTGCTTATTTAACATTTTGACCAAGAATTGATTTGCCGATGCATACGCTCCTAGCGTTCCTGTAATTTCCGTGGAAAATTCATCTTTCCTTTTATTCATCCCATCGGTCATCACTTTGAATTTTTTAAGAGTGGACTCTCCCTCTTGATAAAATTCTCTCTTCACCATAGCTTTCCTCTTTTTGTCAAAGAAGAATTCATTAGGAGGGAGTTCCTCTGCCCTTATATGTCTCAGTTCTTCACCAAATATCCATCCCTCGCTAACGCCTCCCTGTGCCAACTGAAATGGTGTGACAGAGGTGATGGGTTGCCTGATCTTCTTCGTAGTCTTCCCTGGTGTGCTGAGTGAGTCATGTTCTTTCGGAGGATCATAGGTCTTCGTCTCTGTCCCTGTCTCTAGATTTTTCTCTTGCTCGGGACTCTTCCCCTGTCCGGGACTCTTCCCCTGTTCGGGACTCTTGTCCTATTCAGGATTCTTCTCCTGCTCGGGACTCTTCTCCTATTAAGAATTCTTCTCCTTCTCGAGATTCTTCCCCTGTTCGGGACTCTGCTCCTACTCCCCTTCCTGACGTTTTTCGGGGTTAGAAGTTTGCCCCGCAGAACTTTCGGCCTCCTTTTCTTTGTCTTTGGAAAGTCCCAAACCTCCCAGCACCACGAGGAGACATCTTTTCCTATGTTCCTTCTTTGATGACACTTTGAGATCTTTACTTACTCCATCGATTACCGTTTGTCGTGCAATCTCACGACAGGCCAGCTTGTCAGGGATGAAAAGCGGTAGCTCCAGAGGAGGGACAGTTGCTCCGAAAACTCTCAAATAGGAGAATTCTTCTTCTACGTACCAGTCTGCGATATGGCTCAGATTCGCAGCAATGCTATCTGAGATGCGGGGTGGAAAAAGACCAAAAAGGGTGAGGTGCAAGGGCACCATCAACCAGTTGAAAATCTCATAAATAAACTTATTTGCATTATTTTCCCACAGCTTGTCGTGGTATTCATGCACAGTTTTCTCTTTGGTTGGACTCCAAGCCCAATTCATCAAAGGAAAAGGTGTCATGGAGCATATTGGGTCCATGATATACGTGGACATGAAGAATCCGGATGGTCTCCCGGCTGCTTTTTTCTCTCGGTACTCTGTGACCCTGTTGAAAATACTGTCGGAGAGCATTTTCTCCCAATTGAATGAGGAACCTTCTGCTACCCGAAAGATGAGAGGTACCCACTGGATGTAAAAATGCGCAGTATATTCCCATCCGAAAAGCCGACAAGTCATCATCGCCACATACATATATTGTGGCTCCAATGAAGAAATCAAATACACACCCTTGTCATTTACTCTGAATGTTGCGGAACGCGAGACCCAATCTTTTATCAAACTAGGCATGGTTTTATCATATTCTTCGCACTCCTTCTTTTTGAAGTCCGCTAGGAATTCTTTGCCATATGTGTATTCAGAAGTTGCTGGGAGCTTATACATAGATTGGATGTGTTCGGGCCTAAAAGTCCTGACCATGGACTGTCGGTCATT
>JASDQU010306114.1:45942-63743 GCA_032191745.1 Picea mariana | reverse complement strand
ATATGACCTGTTCTATATGGCTGCCCTTCAATAGCAAATATCCTCAAGCTGCCTTGATTTTCGTGCCTTGCCTCGAAAAATGTGTCCACTTCTCTACTGTACGGATCTATATAGTACGGCCTCCCTCACAGCAATAAATTTCAACACTCACAAAATAGAGTTTTGCCTTGGGAAATGTGCCCAAGCTCTCTTGGGAAATGCACCCAGCTTGCTACCCTTTCCTTTCCTCCTCAAAGCTCTCTCGAAAATATCTCAATCTCCTCTTCTCATTGTGTCTTGCACACTACCCAATGCATTCTCTTAAAATTTGAAAATGAACTTTCACCTTCCCCATCCCTAAATCCAAAGGCCAAGATCTAATCTTGCCTTTACATGATCAAGGGATATTATTCATTCCCTCCAAAATAAATCACTTAAAATATTAAAGTACAATTTCACTTTATAACATAAGTGCACTTTATGAAATAAAGTCACTTTAATATTACAAGGTACACTTTATTAAAAAGTCACTTACATAAAAAAACCACTTTATTACAACTTTATAAAAACCCATTACAAAGTCAAGTGTCTAGTAGTGCAAACATAAGGCTACTTCCGCATACAAGACAAACATGCGAAGTACCTCTCGACCTATAAAAGCTAACATTGCGCCCCTCTTTAGCCATCATTAGCCAAACCCAGAGATTGATGGCTAAGATCATCTCTTGCCATCTCTAATCAATGGATGAGATCTTCTCACAAGTATATCACTTAGAAACCCACTTTTTGGTTAAGTTTACTAAGTTTGCCTTATGTCATTTAGTTCACCCACAAAGTGAATTAATAGCCACTTTTGCCTTAAGTGACAAATTTCACTTTTGACTTAAATCTCCTAAGTCAAAGTGAAATTAGAACATAAAGGTAAAGTACAAGGGTCAAATCATTTCCCTCTTGTGGTTAGAGAGACACAACCACAAGGGGACCACTGCCCAAGGTACCCCAAAACTCAACATATGCTTCACAGTGTCCACAGTAGAATACGGGGAAAGGGATGCAGCAAGCATCATCAACTGAGGTGGATGAGGTTGCAAACAGGCTTTAAAGGGAGTTCTTATTGGTCTCTGCCCTTTCTGGTACAATTTCCAGTAGTGGGAATTGGTTGGTGGATAGTGGAGCCACATGTCATATGACATGAGCACGGGATTTGTTCGAGAGCTTCACAGAGTCTGACTCAGATTTATATGTGGAACTTGGCATGGGTACCAAGCAAGCAGTGCACGGATCCAAAATAGTGTCATTCTGGATGGAGTCAAGTGATGTGTTGAGAGTGACAAATGTGTTATGGGTGCCAGAGCTAAGGAGGAGTGTGCTCTCAGTCCAGTCTCAGAGATTGAGAAGAAGGGCTATGAGGTATTATTCTAGGATGGGTATGCGTTGTTTATACCTAAAGGATCTAGCTCAGACACAACAGTGGTTCTTGGAGTTAGAGAGAGCAACTTGTATACATTAAAGGGATAGCCTATGTGATATATGGCAAGAAACAAAGTGACAGTGAATAAAGCGCAGGTAGCTTCGAAAGTTATGTAGACTCAGAGGGAATAAGACTTCAGAGGAAGTTAGCAGGCTCTAAGGGAGAGTCGACCGTCCAGAGGAAGTCAACCTTCAGGTTCAAGTGGGAGAGAGGAGTCTTCCAAGACTATCAAGAAGGTGTCATGGGTTGAGATGGCCAAGCAAGATGCTCAAAAGCGGGAGGCTTTTAGGAGCAAGGTGTCTTCTAAGAAGGGTCCATGTCATACAGTGGGAATTGCTTTGGTGTTAGAGGGAGTTGTTGTGGTAGCGGATCCAGTGTGGGAGGCAGAGCCACTTCCAATGTGTGAGACAGAGTTATGTCCACGTAACGGTGGATGGAATACCTCCCTCACTAAGGAGTGTTGATGTTCGTGTAGCAGCGAGAGGTATCCCCACATTGGCCTTGGTGTCGGGCATGTGGGAATCTTTGTTGCCATTCACATTGCATTTATGTTTTGTAGAAAACCCCTTTGTATGGAGTTGGGGCTTGTGTTGGGACTTCACACCCACATGGAGGAATAAACAATTTTAATTTAATGTTGAGTTTAGAAGGGGTTCCTAAACTCACTCATTAGACACCTATAAAAGGAGAGAATGTGAGGAGACACTATGACATCTCATTGTGACATTATGGAGTTGGAATAAGTGAGTGAGCACTTGTGCCAAGGAGATTGGGGTGGCAATTTCAAAAAAGAAAATTCTTCACTTTGGCAAATTTGGTCTAGGGTTTCTATTTTTCTGTCTTGCTTTTCCTGAATTTTGTTAACCAAGAGAGAGAAGGTTGCACGTGTGAGCTCACACATGTGAGAGGAAGAAGAGTATAGGTTGCACATGTGATCTGTATAGTTTGTACCACACGTGTGAAACATACAGGAGATAGTAACAGTTGCACGTACGAACTACAGCAGTAGATTCAGTCCCACGTGCGAGTCGTACAGTGTGTACATCTATACATGTGACGTCACCTATACAATTGTAGAGATGGAAGGGTTAATACACAATCGTACAACAACGGGTTTGCACGTTGGAAGGGTTTTTCAAAAATTTTACTGAAATTGTAATTTGCTAAGAGAACTCTTTTTGTCCTCGAAAATTCTCAATCAGAAAAATTTACTGAACAGAAATTTGTGTCTCTTGTGCATGGATGCTTCTCTCTGATCTTTGTGCTTCTGCTAAAACTTTTCTGTCATAATTTTAATGTAAAATTATTCAGTGATAACAACCCTATTTTACTGTTTGAGGTCACTTGGAAATAATTTTCAAATCTGAAATTGAATGCATTGAATTGTCGTTCAAAATTGACATAACAAAGCAAATGTCATGTGCAATGGGTCCTAGTTTATGGGGAGGGTTGGCCTCTTTATGAAGCCTTGGCAAACCTGGTTTCACAGAGTTGTTATCTTAATCCCAATCTGGGTCTAATTGCCCAATTTGCCTCTTGAATACTGGAATGCCAACTCCATCAAGCCCATTGGAAACAATCTGTGGTTAGGTCAGTTGCACTGACTCTAAAGACAAAAAAATTCTAGCTTCTACCTCTGCATGAATATACATAAAGCTTATTTGAGCAAGGTTCTTCTTGAAACATCACACTAGATTGTCATGGCAATAGTTGGACCCACTTGTTGGACTATGAACACATGGCTTTTCATTACAAAGTTTGATTTGATAACAATCATTTCGTTGCTTCGTGTTTGAAGGATATGTTATCCCCATTTTGTGGATGACTAAGGAGATTATGTCTCGAGGCCCTTAGGTTGCAAATATGGAGTGTTGAGAGACTACATGACCAGCAGTACCCTTTTGCACAGTTGGAAACCCCTCTCACCACCATAGATGGTCACAAATTTCCATATGGCATCCACCACATCATTTGGCTTCTGAAAGGCAGTGGGCCTTGCTCGATGAGGTACAAGTTAGTATTATGGTGAGCATCATTTCAATATTTAAGCCAATTGAGTATGTTGTATCTTAGATTGCTCTACATGATATATGCTTGGACATTATGCCTTTTGCCTTGGCTTCACCTTGGTGGTTGACATTCTGCCCTAGTAAGTGGTCTTCCTTGGGGATGGGTTTGCTACTAGGAACTCCCTTAATGAGCCATCGTACCGTTCCCAACCATACTTACCACTTTCCATCATCATTCCCCTCCATTTCCTTATCACTTGGGATTTTAGGGTGTATTAACCCGAGAAGGGGTTATCCCTCATTCTATGGGAAGAAGAGGCTGAAGGCCCAGAGGGATTGATGTTGGGTGAAAGATAAAAGCCTTGTATGAACCTTCCAGATGCTTTGCCCACAGATCACCCAAGAAAGCAGTGAAATGCTTATCTTTGAGTAAAAGGGACCCACAATATAATAAAGAATGTTTAAAAGGTTAGTTGAAGGATAGGAGTTCTCATCACGAGCTGACCTATCACGTCTGTATATCTAATGGTATGACATTGCAATCATCTGGTCACCAAACCAAGGTAATGGCTCACAGTTGCATGGCTAAGAGAAAGGGGGTTTCATCACAAGCCAACTTTCTCATTTTCACTAGGTGTTTGTGGGTGACATTGCCATTATCTAGTCATCACGCCAGGGCAGTGACCTTCAACCTCTCCTTAAAATTATGAAAGAAGGAAAGAATAACAATTAATGGGCTTGGAAAAAGTGCATTGCGAACAAAGGTACCACACACCCTCTACAAACGCACCCATGAATGAGACACTACGACCCCTTGTATGTCATGAGCCCCATGCCCATTGAGTCTTGACCCCAACCACNGAGACACTACGACCCCTTGTATGTCATGAGCCCTATGCCCATTGAGTCTTGACCCCAACCACTTCATCCACTTTACATGGCTTAGAGAGGGATCTCTTGGAAACTCTCCTTGACCCAGGGCAAGATCCACCCAATAGGACACCTCGTCAACCCTCCCATATTCAAGCTTGACAAGTCGCATAGTGTCTTTGAGCAATTAATTGTTTGATATAGTGATCTTTGATGCACATGCTTAGGTGGCTCATTTATTCATTGGATTCACTTATCATGATGTTATGACTTGAGATTCTTGGAGGGCGTGCTCATTTGTCTTTGCAGGACCTAGTTGGTGGACAATTTTAGGAGAAAAAACCTAGCTTAGGCTTCCATGGGGCTGCAAGCCCACAGGTTGGATGCCAAGGGCCCACATGCCGGATGAAGAAGATCAAACTTGAAAGGCCTTGAAGATGACTAGGACGATGCATCCTAGCCCCCACATGCCAAACGTTTTTCCTAGGAGAGGCAAAATGTCTCCTTTTTTAGCATGACATCATCTAGGGGGTTAGGGCTAGGTGGTGATGTAGCCACTCATTGACACATGGACGTTTTGAGGAGAAGGACTTCACCATTAGGAGATTGTCTAGATGCTTGACATGTGGCCTTTGGAGGCCTACCCATGCTTCTCCAACACCAACAACTTCTTCTAAGTGGCAAAATGTCCCCTAAAGGGGAGACGTCCGTGTAAAATTAGGGTTTTATTTGTGCAAAAGTGAAACTTTAAATGAATATTTAATATTACTTTGTTAAAGGGGGCAAGATTAGGGTTGTTGACCCCTACTCTTGTGGTTTACCCCTTAATTTATGGACAAGTCACCTTAGTGACATTTTGTATAAATAAGAGATCATAAGATCTCATTTGGACACAACTCTCCCTCTTGTGAGAGGACTTCGATCTGAAATTTTCGCTATTCTTGGCTATATTTGTCTCTTGTGCACTTGTTTATGGCTATTTCTTGTGAATGGTTGATGGAGGAGTGAGGCACTAGCCTTGGAGGAATGCTTTTTAGCTTTTATGGTGGATTATCTTAGCATCTTTCTTGATTTTGGTATGGTCTTTTACTCTTATACTATAATTTTTTCAAGTCAAAGATTGTTGTGCTAGGAACTAAGTGGGAAGTAAGAATATTTACACCCCCACTCTAGTCTCCATCATTTATTGCTTAAAATCCATTAATGTTGCAAGGGTTTGTTTGAGGAAGTAAAAGGATTTACACCCCTCATTCTCAAACCCTAACTAGAGATACTTGCCTTGGAAAGTAAGAGGATTTACACCCCCAAAGAAGTAGCATCTCTAGTTCATTTAACTCCATTAACCCAATAGTAAAGGCATTAGTCATCTATTTTTTGCATTAGAGATATAAAATCATTGCCTTGGGAAACGTGAATTTTTATCTTTTGAAAGATTTCTTTCTTGGAGTTGGTTTGCCTCATTGAGAGGAGTCTTCCCCTACTAGGACGTCCCCTCTCTCCCACTACTTTACTTGTTGTTACAAACCCTAACCTACAGCCATCAGGGATGATCTAACCTAGATAAACTACTAACCATAACTCCTAAACCAACCCTAGACTAGCTCCTAAATTTCGCTCATTTACTCTACTAACTAGGGCGCATCTTTTGGGCTAACTGTTGGCATATTTTGATGGTGTAATTTGTTGATATAAGTGACTGAAAGCTACAGCCATAAGGCTGCAATTTTCTGCAAAAAATACATGTTTACAACAGCCATCTTCTCTTGCCTCCTAAGTGTCATTTTTCAGCCTATATTCATTACTAATCTTGATGCTGATTTGCTTAACTAGTTTAGATCTTTGTATGCTGATTTAGATGCTTTTTTTGCTGATATAAACTGTCATCTACTGCGGCAAATTAGGGACAGCAAGCTTAACTTGCTGATCCATACTAACATATATCATTGCAAGTTGGATTTTCTTATGTCTCGGGTAGGTACAATCATCCGGAGAAGTACTATACCTTTGGGGCAACAATCACTTGACTTACAAGGCATCTCTTCCCACATTTCACTCCATTTAGATTTGACCTCTAAGGGCTCCACTTCCATCTCTATCTATCCCCATCTCATTCCCCTTAGGGTCACCGAGATCGCCTCCCAAGAGTGACCTAGTCACCCTTGAAGTGCAGGACCTACATCGAGGTGACATTGGGTGTAGGATTCCCAAGTTGTATGGTTGGGTCGGGCTTTCCCCAACCTACAACTTGCACTATAACAAGATAAATCCTAACCTACTTCTGAGGCAAAGAAAAGTGGAAATCAAAAGCCCGCTTGGTGGAAGAATTTTGAGGTCAATCACTATTGGGTAGAACCAATCTCGGATCAAGTTGATCCCATGCCTCCTCATTCTAAAGATGCTCCAGTTCCACCCCCCATTTGGAACTAGCATAATTCTTAACACTGATGCGGGGAGTGCAGTGAATTGTCAATGTTTGTAGCATCGGACAAGTACTTTCGCACAAGTCTAGGTGTCTAGATGCATGGAAGTCATCCAAATCCTTTTACCTTAATACTTTACTTTAATTAAAGGAATTGTTAAAGTAAAGTGCTCTTATTTACTAGTTGACTTTATTTAATGAAATGTTAAAGTAAGTAGCATTAGTGAATTAAATATTAGCCACTGATCTCAAGTGAGGTGAGAAGTAATCTCAACCATCAATCAATTTGGGGATTAGGGTTAGGTCATAATTCAAGATTATAAAAGCATGGCAAGGATGAAGGAGAAGACACTTGATACTCTTGATATAAAGCAGAGAAGGACTTTTGCTCAAGAGCATTGGATCACGGAGGACTGTGATTCAAGGAGATCTTGGATAGGTGGAGATTACTTCTCACCTCACTTGAGNGCAACAACAGGGTCGTGCCGTACGGAGTTTGTTGTATAGTCTTAGTGTACGTGTACGCAAGTTTCAATGGAGACATGCACGTATTCGCGGGTTTGTTTAAGGAAAGGCATGTACATCTCGAGAAACATGAAATTTTATGATTGTACAATAGACCAAGAGTTGCTAGGGTTTGTAGGTGTTGTCTAAAGTTTTTTGTATTTTCTCTGTGAGCCATTTTCCCAGTAAGGGAGCCCTTGTAAGCATTGAAGTTATTGGAATGATAAGCTTAGTTGATGGGAAGGATATATTTGTGTCTTGTGTATGATATTTTGGTTTTCAGTATTGTTTCCGCTATATTTATTTGAGTTGATTATTCCAGCAAGTGTATTATGTTTTGTGAGCTGCTAATTTGATTTACAGCAAGGAAATCACTAGATAACTGTTGAATTTTCACTATGTTAGGCTCAAGCATGAGGTTTATTTCATTTAGCATGTATTTGAACCATAAACAAATGCAGCTACACCATACACAAGTGTTGCAATAACCAAAATCACAAGAAGAATTATCATGCACAAGATACACAAGATTTATCCTGGGAAACCCTTCTCCTCAAGGGAAGAAAACCCAACAATCCTTTGCTATATCCTCAAGAGAAGATCCCCCAACCATAAACCCTAATGCACACAAGAGGGTGCTTCTACAACCTTGAAACTAACACCCAAGAGAGGTGCGCACTTCAACCTTAAAGGCACTTGCTGAAATTTCCAAATGACAAGTGACAAGTGTGAGAGTGTGTGTTTCCTCAATGGGGAAATCACCTCTATTTATACAAGACCAGACACAGCAATAGGTGTGTCTATTGGCACAACAGAACCAACCTCAATAACTCAGAAATATAATTAATTGTTACAATAAACCTTAATTATCTTTCACATATGGTGGGGCCGACTTGTACCCTTTACATCATAATTAGGGTTACAAGTAAATCTTACACTTAGACAATATAGTAAGGGATCCACAAGTCCACTAATGCTCGGCCACTAGGGACACGTCCACCTGTGCTCAACCACAGGGACGTCATACTCAACAGATCTCTATCTCAACTGAGTCCACGGGAGAATCATCTGGAGTACCATCTCAAGCCTGACTCAACGGAGTCCACAGGAGTACAAAGGTAGGAGACCACATCGACTCAACTCTCACACAAAGGAGAACGATACACCCAACACTGGGCTCTCTCACAGGTCGACTCAACTCAGTCACAGAGGAGAACCTATCCTAGAGAATGTCACACAACGCTGCAATCATCAACACTCCCTCTCAACTAGGGAGGCATTCTCCACTAGGCCAAGTCTCTCACGGAAGTACTCGAACTTCGTCCCAGCAAGCAGTTTGGTAAAGATATCTGCAATCTGCTCATGTGTAGGAAGGTACTGCACGTGTACTGCTTTTCTCTGTACCGTATCTCTAATATAATGTTATTTGATCTCAATGTGTTTCAATTTATCGTGAAATGCAGGATTCTCTGAGAGCTTCACACAACTCTGGTTATCACAATGAATAATGGTAGAATCTATCTCATGATCAAATAAATCTGCAAGGAGTTTGCGAAGCCACACTGCTTCGCGGACTACCACACTTAATGCTATATACTCTGCTTCTGCGATACACAATGCCACAGAGCTCCGTTTCCTACTGCACCAGGAAACCATGGCAAACCCCAAGGTAAAACAAAAACCAGATGTGCTCTTCCAGTCCACTACGCTCCTTGCCCAATCTGCATCAGCATATCCTTGCAATCCCATGTCTACACCGGAGGCATATCTCAAGCCATATCCAACTGTGGCTCGTAGATATCTCAATACATGCTTCGCCGCTATCCAGTGAGTCTGTCTCGACTGACTCATAAACTGAGTACATTCATTGCATAGCATATATCAGGTCTGGTGTTAACCAGATACATCAATGATCCAATCAGTTGTCGATATAGATGTGGATCAATCTCACCTGAATCAATAAAAGCCTCGTTCATTTTCTTCAAATCCATCACCATCGGTGTAGGCATGCATTTGCAGTCTATCATACCGAACTTCTTCAATATCTCCACTGTATATTTTCCTTGACTCAAGAAAATCTCATCAATCCTCTGCCATACTTCTAGTCCCAAGAAGTAGTGCATCATACCCAGATCCTTCATCTCGAATTCAGAAGTCAATGCTTGCTTGCATTCAGCAATAAGTCTTTCTGAACCGATGAGGAATAAGTCATTAACGTACAGGACCAAGATCAGGCACTCGTCACCAACAATGTGATAATATAGGTTTGGATCAGCAACACTCTTGCTAAAGCCCAAACTCATCAGGAATCCATCCATCTTCTCGTACCAAGCACGAGGTGCTTGCTTTAGTCCATGCAGGGCTTTCTTCAACCTGCACACATGAGATTTCTGCTCATGTATCACGAAACCTTCTAGCTGCTCGATGTAAACTTCTTCCTCAATCTCACCATTGAGAAAAGTTGTCTTTACATCCATCTGATGTAGTTTCCAACCCATCGATGCAGCTAGCGCAATGATAGTACGGATGGAAGTGTATTGGGCTACAGGAACAAATGTCTCCTCATAATCAATCCCCTCTGTTAGCACTCTATAAATATGTTCAGCTGATAAATAGACGACGAAGGTAACTTTTTCAACCAACTTTGAGACCCGAAACTAGCCTTTCGGATCTGGAGAGAGCTCTCTCGGAAGGCACGATCTCCGCACAGAATATGGCTTTTAAAACAGTGGCTAGATTTAACACCTTTGATATAATGGGTTCTGGTTATAGTGGCGCGAGAAAGTAAGAGATGGGTTGTGGAGTCGGTTCAAGAAAATGACAGAAACAAATGACTCGGTGACTGAACTTGAGAGGATAAGGCTAAGCGAGCAATAGTCTTCAGTGTAAAATCGTAATGTGGCGGGGAGAAAATACAAGAAGAAACTCGAAGCACCGCTGCGGGTGAATTCGGAGTTAACTTTTAGAAGAAAACGTTTTGTCTAAGTGGCGCAAACAAGGGGCGTTGCGCAGCGAATATACAGGTTCGAAAATTCGTTCCAAAATGGACAGAAAAGATATGGAAAAAAATGATAGGAAGCACATACGCAAAGAAAGAGGCACAATACATCCAACTACAACAATTAGAATCTTTTCATCAAGTTGCAAGACCTTTGCATTAAGTTTTGGTCAAAAACTCAAATTACATACAATAGTTATCGTCTACCAATTTTGCCAACCAACCCTGTTTACATGAAAATGATCCCCATATATAGAAAGCTAATGTCACCCTTGGCTGCTAGGGTCGAACTACTCCCTCCTAGAATCATGGATCTGTTTTCTTTGAAAGAGAACAATAACTTCAATGGATTCACTAAAAATAGAAAACCCAACTTTGCCAATCATAATCGTAACCGAAATATTCTTTATAGTCATTGATCATGATAAAAATTAGACCATATGGTTGTGATGAGTCATCATGTGCGTTTTTGGACACTCTGTCATGCTTACACAGCAAGTCTGTTAAGCAACAGTAACCTATAGCAAAAACGTAGTGGAATGCGCAGCAAACTGGGAAAATAGGCGTTAAAGATGACATCATATCTCACTGATAAAAAAATATTTTTTAAAACTGAGAGAGGTTTTTGTAGTTAAGCTCGTTATAAAGAAAAACCTATCTTGGTTTCTTTAAATTCATCCCAGCTGACCGGAATATGTGTCGCAAAAACATGTCTCGAACAGAAAATCATGAAAGTTGGAAAATAGGGCTCCAAGATTCCTTCGAATCTCCCAATCCATGACACATTTTGCAAATCTGAGAGAGGTTTTTATTATTCGGTTTATCCTCGACAAAAAACTCTCGGGGATTTTCAAAATTCCTCTCCAGTTGGTCAGAAATTGATCTTGAAGTTGACCACTAAACCAATCATTTTCGCAGTGCGACCTGCACCCTGTGCGCAGGAAAATCCAATGCGCGATGACATCCTCTGCGCGACAACATCCTATGTGCGACAGCATCCCATGCATGACAGCCCATTGCGCGAAGAAATCCCATGTGCGACGATATCCACTATGCGACGAAAATCCACTGTGCGACAGAAATCCACTACACGACGAAATCCACTACGCGACGGAATCCTTTGCGCGGTGAAGCACTCTGCGCAGCGCGTAGAAAATTTTGCAGCGCTCAGTTGCAAATGGAAATGGAAATAATAAATGAAAACTTTCCTTTTGAAACTAACCCTTGGAGATGTTAGATGATGCCAGGCATAAAAACAATATGGGTGCTAACAGGCATGACATTGCAAATTGTTGACAAACCTCTAACCTTAGCTATGAAAATCATGATGCTAACAGCTGGCTCCAACGGGGATGCTATCCTCCCAGTGAGGTAGCAAAGAACTCGTAGACTTTGTGCCTATCCATTGGGATGTTCCCGAACCATTGAAAACTCTGCTCTGACCTGTCGCATGTATCCGCTGAAAACCCAAAGTTGTATATGCTCCAAACTGAAAACTAAAACTAAGCTGAAAATGAAAACCGCAAATTGCTAAAAGAAATGCTCGTAGTACCAAGCTTATTCGCACTCCTACCTACCCTAACTGCTAAAAAGGATGCCAATCAAGTGAAATCAAAATGCCAATGCAACCATGCAAGCACTTTATCCACTTTTTGCTTTCTTTGCACATGCTTGCTCCAAACCCTGTTTACTGATATAAGCCATTCAAAAATTTATCTATAAATTCAAATCTCAAAAAATTAAAAACATTGAGACTGTTTGTCGCCTCCAACAAAACTGCAAATGGATCCTCCAGAACATACATAAAACAACAATCATGTTTCACCCCTTCCATTGCATCATTGTTTTCATGTAATTTAACCTGTTGATTACCATAATAAGGCTGAAAAATATGTTGAGATTGCTGGAAACAACAATCTTCTAAATCAAAAGACAGTGTTGGCTGAAATGAAACACTTCGTGGCAAGCATCCATATCTAACACTAATGTTGATTGACCATCATATTTATTTCCAAGCTGGTAATTGATCACAGGCTACAAATCTGAACTGAAATAACCTTCCATGTAATCAACAACAAGGTCATTAAAGGTATGAGAAGGTTGTCGATCCTCTTCACTAATAACAATTTTCTCATGTAAAACAATGTCACTGTGAATGCAATCAGACTTCACTACTTCCTCTATTATCTTATTATTTACTTTCAACAATTCAAAGGAAGAAAAACATAATGGAAGACAGCTTTCATTTGCAAGTCCACTGCTTTCTTTATATTCAACATTATGCCTGGAGGATTTTTTATTTGAAACATTATAAACATTTTGCTTCAGCAATTCGAAAGAAGCAAAACACAATGGCAAGGTTCTTTCATTTGATTCAAAACCTCCTTCATTTTCTTCATTATTGTCATATGCACATTTTTCAATTTCTTTGGATTGCTGAACATACTCATTTTCAGATTCATTTTCGACCAATGGCTGCAATTTTGAAATGACAAGACCTTCTATATAGCAAGCAACAGGGCCATTAAACACATGAGAAGATTGCTACAATTTCTTGTCAATTTTTTCCCATGAATCAGTGTGATTTTGCATCAACACACATTCCTTTGCTTCAGTGATGATCTTAGAATTTTCTTTCAACATTTTAAATGAAGAAAAGCATAAAGGAAAAGAATTTCCTTCAGCTGATTCAATACTTTCTTCTTTGTAACTGTGATATGTAGGTTGATTTCTCTCATTACACTGCTAAAAAGGAACATTTTTTGATAGAGAAAATGCAGTTGGTTGTTCTAGGAAGTCAACACCATGATCATCATCATATTCATCATATATAGGAAAATCAACAATATCTGCAATGTCATCTAACAAGAAAAAGCTTGGGACATCAACCTGCTCTTCAACAAGCTGATTTGCAAATTCATTTTCTTGATTGTCTACAAATGAATACATAAAACAATCAACCCCGTGCTTATCATGAGATGGATCAGAAGCTAAATTAGTATCAAATAAATTAGGGAGAGTAGCTTGTTCTTCAAGCTGATCATCATTCTTTGCAAACACATCCTCATGACATCCTTCAAGAAAACTTATGACATGATCAACCTTCTGCATATTATGTATAGTCTTTGGTTCCTCAGCTTTCAATTTCTCATCCAAAATCTGATTTTGCAACTCCTTACATGCTTGAATATTGTTTTCAACTTCATGAGCATTGTTGAACATCTGTTGCAAAGACATAGACTTCCTATCCATCAAAAGAAAAGGTAAGTCTGATTGAAAGGTTGTTACATAATGGAGCATGGCAGCAGCTTCAGGAGGTTGGACTTCTTTAGGTAGTTTATAATAAAGACTAGCAAACCTCCTATTGAAATTTGAAATGGTTTCACATTTCATTCTTCTCATGGCATAAAACTCTGAAAGGAGTAGATCCCGTGACTTTCTCTCACCCCAAAATCTATGGAAAACTTCCCTCAGTTCATCCCACGAGTTAATCGACTGAGGCTGCAAATGTCTGAACCATGCTTTGGCATCTCCTTGTAAGGACTGAGAAAATGCCCTCATAGACACATCATCATGTTCGATCTCAAAAAGGTCTATGAAATGCTCAAATACCTAAATATGTTTTTCAGTTGATTGTCCATCAAGCTCTCCATCAAACCTAGGAAGATACTTATAATGTTTCAGAGGAAAGTCATGAAGGATGGAAGGGAATTTAAGAGGACTGTATCTTTCTTGAATCTTGGAGGGTGTAGGATTAAGAACAGAAGGTACAAGCTCAACTTTGGTTTCATTAAGCTCACAAGAATGATCATGAACATCATATGGCTCAGAGGAAGGAGCTTGGTGAATATCGGTTATACAAGAAGAAGGAGGTATACCTACAGTTTGCCATGGAGGATATACAAGGGTAGATCTCTGGGCTTCATTTGAATGCAGTAAATGAAGAAATATTCTTTTGAAAAACTCAGGAAAGGACAAGAAGATATTGATAAAACAGAAAAGTACTTCTTGAACTAAACTTAAGCTCGAGTACCTTATTTTTCCATACTGCTCTTCCATATCTCTGTCAAGAGGTCTCATTATCCAATGGAGTCTTTGAATCGCAATTGAAACTTGATTGGAGTTGCCATGAAAACTTTAGCTCTGGATTCCTCTGCCAGTGGAATCGCCTTCAACTGATTTTCTGATGTGTGGAATCGCTAGAGCAGAAATACAGCCAATATCTCCCTAAGTGTCTATTGCTCTCAGACCTTAGAACTGAAACGATGTCGTTCTTCCCATGGAAAGTTTCCTTCAATCCCGTCCCCGGCAACGGCGCCAGAATGTTAGCACTCCGTAAATCTGTTCGGCTGATAAACAGACGACGAATGTAACTTTTTCAACCAACTTTGAGACCCGAAACTAGCCTTTCGGATCTGGAAAGGGCTCTCTCGGAAGGCGCGATCTCCACGCAGAATATGGCTTTTAAAATAGTGGCTAGATTTAACACCTTTGATATAATGGGTTCTGGTTATATTAGCGCGAGAAAGTAAGAGATGGGCTATGGAGTCGATTCGAGAAAATGACAAAAACAAATGACTCGATGACTGAACTTGAAGGGATAAGGCTAAGCGAGCAACAGCCTTCAGTGTAAAATCGTAATGTGGCGGGAAGAAAATACAGGAAGTAACTCAGAGCACCGCTGCGAGTGAATTCGGAGTTAACTTTTAGAAGAAAACGTTTTGTCTAAGTGGCGCAAACAAGGGTCGTTGCGCAGCGAATCCACAGGTTCGAAAATTTGTTCCGAAATAGACAAAAAAGATATGGAAAAAGATGACAGGAAGCACATACGCAAAGAAAGAGGCACAATACATCCGACTACTACAACTAGAATCTTTTCATCAAGTTGCAGGACCTTTGCATTAAGTTTCGGTCAAAAACTCAAATTACATACAATAGTTATCATCTACCAATTTTGCCAACCAACCCTGTTTACATGAAAATGATCCCCATATATAGAAAGCTAATGTCACCCTTGGCTGCTAGGGTCGAACTACTCCCTCCTAGAATCATGGATCCGTTTTCTTTGAAAGAGAACAATAACTTCAACGGATTCACTAAAAATAGAAAACCCGACTTTGCTCAATCATAATCGTAACCGAAATATTCTTTACAGTCATTGATCATGATAAAAATTAGACCATATGGTTGTGATGAGTCATCATGTGCATTTTTGGACACTCTGKCATCCCTACACAGCAAGTCTGCAACGCAACAATAACCTACAGCAAAAACGTAGCGGAATGCGCAGCAAACTAGGAAAATAGGCGTTAAAGATGACATCGTATCTCACTGATAAAAAAAAAAAWTTAAAATTGAGAGAGGTTTTGGTAGTTAAGCTCATTATAAAGAAAAACCTCTCTTGGTTTCTTTAAATTTATCTCCAGCCGGCCGGAATACGTGTCGCAAAAACATGTCTCGRACAGGAAATCATGAAAGCTAAAARATAGGRCTCAAAGATTCCTTCGAATCTCCCAATCCGTGACACATTTTGCAAATCTGAGAGAGGTTTTTATTATTTGGTTTGTCCTCAACAAAAACCTCTCGGGGATTTTCAAAATTCCTCTCCAGTTGGTCAGAAATTGATCTTGAAGTTGACCACTAAACCAGTCATTTTCACAGTGCGACCTGTAGCCTACCTGTAGCATGTGCGCAGGAAAATCAACTGCACAATGACATCCTTTGCACAACAGCATCCTATGCACGACAGCATCCCATGCACGACAGCATCCCATGCGCGACAGCCCACTGCGCGATAAAATCCACTACACAACGAAATCCATTGCACGACGAAAATCCATTGCGTGACGAAAATCCACTGCGCGACGAAAATCCACTATGTTGACCACCTCTCCAACACAGGTGGTCAACTCATGTGCCATGAAGAGATGCATCATCAGATGCCTTGTTATCGAAGACTTTTGGTCCTACAGGGCAGTGTTTGGCCCCAGCATTTCTTTTTGTAATTGAAATTTCCGCACCCCTGCGTGGGTTAATAATGTAATAGGTCTGCATGAGTCATGTCTAGGTCCGTTTAAAGTTACCTTGAGATCGATTCACTAGGAGAGTTCCTTTCACCAAGGGTTTTTTATCCTCAGGTTATCAATTGGGTTTTTCAACCATACTGATTTCCCTTGAATTTTTCTCTCACGCTTGCAATAATTCTTCCAAAGTGGTGAACGGCGTTCTAGTGGGCTTATGTTTTGGTAACTATTATAGGGAAATCATTGTAAATGACCATGCAAGACATCTTAGAAAGTTTCGCAGAATTTCATCGAGTCTAGTCAGTTTTTTTTTAATTAATTAATTTTTAATTAAATTTCCCTAAGTTTGGAGGTTTAATTATTTAATTAATTAATAATTTTTTAGCCATAATTGTAAAAACTAGGTCTTTGGACTTTTGATAGGGGTATTTGTGCTCAAAAGAAATGGAATAGCACCCCCTACATCCATGGACCAAGTTTCAGCTCAGTCAGACAACTTTAGCCATGGGTTAGTCCACCCAGAATGTCAGTCAGTCTAAAACAGCAATTTTAATTGCTAAAGTCCAAACATGGCAAAATGTAAAAGTTGTAATAATGAGTTAGAGGATGTGAAAAGTTGAAATGATGGTTAGAGAGAGACCCCCTAAGCATAACATGACCCTCCTAACCTTTTCCAACCTTTTCTAACCCCTTTCCCACCTTCCACACTCAAAAATCGTGCCCCCCTAGGGGGATTGACGTTTTTTTTATTTTTAATTCACTTTGTGACTTGAGTGTGGCCCCCTCTCTTGAGCTTTCACTTCATTTAGCCTTTACATCACCCCTAGAGGTGACCCCACTCACTCCACCTCACTCATCCATTTCTTTTAATTGATTTTTACCCTTGTGGAGCGCCCTCCAAGAGAGTTACGCCCCCCTTTTGTGTCTCTCCAATGAAAATTCGTTTTTTATTGTTTGAGGCTCTTTCTTTGCCCTAGCACGGATCCCACAACTTCTCTCATGAGTTTTGTGTGATCCCAACCTCCCTCACTCATCTCTCACCCTTCTTTCCTTTCCCTCATCCTAAGAGGTGCGCACTCCAAGAGAAGTGCACCCTCCCTCTTTTTGAAACTCAACCAAATAATTTTTAAAAATTATTTGTGACCTTTCACTTGCTTTGGCACGAATCCCATGCCCCCTACACACCCTTGGATCTATCCCAACTATTTTTTTTATTTTTCTACACCCTAGATCTATTTTGCAAACCCTAAGGGGTGCGCCCTAGCCTTGAGATCTACTCACTTGGTGGTGAACACTTGGCTTAGATCCAAGAGAAGTAGGTTTGCCTCTCCAAGTATAAATAGATCTCATTTCTCCTCCCCAACACACCATATCTTGAGCTATTGTTATGCTACTTGATTTTACACTCTCTCTCTCTCTTTCCATAATTTCATTCATTTCCATTCTATGCTCTAGGGTTTTGGAGTATTTTCTCTCCAAAACTATTTTTCTTGAGTAATATCAATAAAAGAGAAACTTTGGAAGACAA
>JASDQU010306114.1:25626-44354 GCA_032191745.1 Picea mariana | reverse complement strand
TTTATTTACATACATCAACATATTGTCTATTGTATGCATATCACTTGAAGAGGTTTTGCAGGTTTATACTTCTAGGGTTTCATTGGGAACTCCTTCAAGGAGAAGGGTCTCTTGAAGCACTCATACACTCCATTTCTCTAACCCTTTTACTCTTCATCTATATTGTTGCTCACACGTTCCATTTTCAGCTAGCATACAATGTTTAAGTAGGTCATTTTATCATATATAATCTCTTGGGCTCTTGTGGAAATTTCTTGTCCTAAAAGGCAAGGGTTTTCCTTAATTCTTTTTGGTTGTGTGTAGCTATTCTAGCAAGCAAAGCTTGCTGGTTTTGCAGGTTTTTAGATCTGATTGAGAGGATATTGGTTGCCCAAAGGACAAGCACACAACACTAAAAGGCCCTCCAAGGGGTTTGGTAGCTATCCCTCAACCCAACTCTTGTTTTTCATCATTTTTTGGCACGTCTTGCTTCTTCTTTTTCTTGTTAGTGGCTTGCACTCTAGGAGGAGGAAGTGGTACGGCCCTCCTCTTGGTGTAATCCTCTTGGGTAGTGTAGATCTAGCTAGGGTTTTAACTTTTAGCCATTTTGCCTTTCTCTCTAGCTAGGACGTGAGGTTTAGAAGGTGAAGGGCACCTTCTCAAACTAGGACGTGAGGTTTAGAAGGTGAAGGGCACCTTCTCAAACTAGGACGTGGGGTAGATTAGTCTTTTGCTTGCTTGCTTGCTTGATAGTTTACTTGCTTAGTTTCTCTCTCTCTTTCTCATTTACTTGTTTGCCCTAATCACTAAATCTTAAAAGAACTTAACCTAAATAAGCAAAACCTAAATAATCACCTACCTAGTTGGAAGAGGAATACCCCAATAGGCAAGGCTAAGTGTTGAATGATATGATGTGATGTGATCCTTGGTTAAATGATATAATTTGCTTATATTTTAGATCTACATCTTAATCTTAAGCCTATTTGGCAACACCCAAGTAACATAACTAGATCTTGCTTAGTTTATTTTCAAGCTTATTCTCTTTCTTTTGCACATGGTTTAGATCTTAATGCTTAACATCTTTAAAGTGCTTAACAAGTAATTGGTTCATTAATCTATTGTTTATATCTATTGAAAGCCATTTGCTTGGGCTTGAAATGTGTTAAATAGTTAAGTAGGCAAACACACTAAATTTTCTTTCTATCTCTTGAAGGCAAATTGTTCTTGCCCTAATGCTCTTATTTCATAGCAAGCTCTTATTGTGCATGTGACCATCTTTATTTTTCAGCCATCTTATTTGTTTTACATGTGTTGATATACTTGAATTGCATAAGCCTAAGGCAACACACTTAAAAGCTCATTTAAGTTTCGGCCATCTCACTAAATTGCATCTAAAAAGTGCCTTAAAATCTTCAAAACACTCTAATAATCACCTAAAAGTCTACCTAATCCATATATATACTTAATAGACTATTTAGGGTACCTTAGACCACCGTCTTCACCATCTAAAACGGGGCTTGAGGAAAACAACGGAGGGTAGTGACAGGGGACTGCCCCGTGGCGCACCAGGTGTGTGTCCTCTCCGGGAAGTACTCTTCTTTTGGGCTGACTGGTTCTGCTAGGGTTGGCCTCGTTGCCATACTATCTTGAGCGTCCTGCAGTTATTTGGCAATAGGAGGAGGAGGCTTTGGTGAAAGCTGATTGAAATTTGATAAATCTTAAGAAAGCCTACTAATTAAACCCTGGACCAAACATAATGAACTACTTGGGGGTTTAAATAACTAAGAGTGTGGATCATCTTCAATAATCCTAACAACATTTGTGCTTGAGTCTTCTAAATCTTCTTAAGTTGTTGTTGATCTTGATGTCTTGATAATAATGGCATATTGATGATGATCTATTGAATATGATGATGAAATGTCGATACTCTTATTTGGTGATTTCCTGCACACATAAGAAGTAAAACATGGTTAGCTTGCTTTGTATAATTTGTACTCTAGCATTCTTTAATTGTAAGTTGTTGTACATGATATTCTTTATTTGGGTTATTTCTCTTGTAAACTTGTAAGTAACTTGTAATATTTTGTAAAGAACAACCCTTGAACATAGTTGACCCCTTGCCCAATTTCTAGGCACTAGTCTTAGTTGACCTAGGGAAAAGGCTTGCCTCACATGCTAACCCTTGCATATTGCACTGTTGCCTTAGCATCTTAGGATTAGAATCCCCACTAACCTTAACAAATTAAAATTAACTCCCAAAACCTAACTCTAACACATCTAGTAACTAAGGTCTACCCCCTTTGGCTTCCCTAGGAGTAAGCCTAGACGAAAGAGGTTCCGATCAAAGTGACAACGTGGGCTGTGAACGTAGGCATTGTGCCTCCAAGGACACACTAAGTGAGCCGGACTTAGCTCACGTTTGCAAGTGTGTACAAGGACGGCAACACACTGCGCGACAGAATCCTTTGTGCGGTGAAGTGCTCTGCGCAGCGCGTAGAAAATTTTGTAGCGCTCAGCTGCAAAGGGAAATGGAAATAATAAATGAAAACATTCCTTTTGAAACTGACCCTTGGAGATGTTAGATGATGCCAAGCATAAAAACAATATGGGTGCTAACATGCATGACTTTGCAAATTGTTGACAAACCTCTAACCTTAGCTATGAAAATCATGATGCTAACACCCTCCACTTGTGAGAATCCTCTGGCCACAAATCTCGCATTGTACTTCTCGACACTTCCATCAGTTGCTGCTTGATCTTATAGATCCACTTGGAAGCCACTACAAACTTCCCTTCTGGTCTCGGAACAATATCCCACGCATCATTCCTCATGATGGACTGATACTCTTCTGTCATGGTAGCTTGCCATATCTGCTGACCTGTTGCTTCTCCATGACAAGAAGGCTCAGTATCAATGATGTGGCTCATGGCTGAAACATAGCTTGAAAATCTTTGTGGTCTCTTGCTCTCTCGGAATGTGCCTCGAGGAGCTGGATGTCCCTCTACCTCCTACAGAGTCTGTCGAGCCCAGGCAGGCCTTTTATGGCCTACTGCAATGTCTCTGGGAACATCAATTGGAGTAACTGGATCAACTGGAACAACTGGATCGATTGGATCAATGGTTGTCTCCCTCTAAATTGTTTAAGGAGGAGAAGGTATTGTCTCGCTATCAATCTCCATCTGAGATTCTCTGGATCTTCGAAAAGCTATCTCTTCCTCAAAGATGACATCTCTGCTCACCTCAATCTGTCTCTGACCAGGGATGTAGATCCGGTATGCCTTCGAAGATTCATTGTGTTCCACAAATGTACCCTTTCTGCCTGAAGGATCTAGCTTGGTTCTCTTCTCTTTGGGTACATGAAAGTATACTGGACACCCAAATATCTAGAAGTGTCCAACCTCGGGCTTCACCCCGATGAAAGCTTCTTCGGGAGTCATGTTCTTCAAGCTCTGGTGAGGACTCATGTTCTAAACATATATTGTTGTCATGGATGCTTCTGCCCACAGAATCATAGGTAGATTTTGATCATGTATCATTGCTTTGGTTGCCTCAATGATGGTTCTATTGTTCCTCTCTACAACCCCATTTTGCTGAGGGTTGTAAGGAACGGTGTACTCCCTCTTGATCCCTCTCTCAATACAGAAATCAATGAAATCCCTGGAGATGTACACTCCTCCATTATCTAACCTTAGCACCTTGATTGTCCTCTCTATCAGGTTCGCAAGCTGAGCTTTGAATTCTTGAAATCTCGCAAGGACTCCATCCTTGGTCTTCAAGAAATAAATCCACGTCTTCCGAGAGTGATCATCAATGAAGAGCACATAATACAAATATTCGTTCAAGGAGGCAACAGTCATGGGTCCACACACATTTGCAGTGTAAAAACACAGTGGACAACAACCCAATAACACTCAGAAATTTAGGCAAATGCCAGGGAAAATCCCAATGTGGGGAAACCCAACAAGAGAAAGAGAGATCTTATTATTATGCTTCAGAAAAGTACAAAACAGCAACAAATCTACATTTCCAGCCAAGGAAAATACCTCACAACACCAAATCTGTCCCACAGAAATCTGCCTCGTTTTTCGTTCCAAAACTGTACCGCTGTCCGACCTCTTCCGTACCTCATTTTCCGTGCCCATAGTCACCTGTACGGACTGTTCCATACAACCCAAAAACAGCCACAAAAAATCTGGAAACCGCCTCAAAAACCATGCCAAAAATCGCCTCGATTTTCGTGCCCAAATCCGTATGACTTTACGGAATCGTACGAACTGTACAGATCCGTACAGTACGGCCTCCCACCGCAGAAAAATATTTCGACCAAAAATTCACAGAAAAAATTTCTCGGGAATCGTGCCCTCTTTGCTGCTCACTTTCCTCTCTCAAGCATGCTCAGAAAATCTCTCTAACTCTCCTCCCGATGTGCTCTCAACATCCTCCCGATGTCTTCACAACATGTCTTGCACACTATCCAATGCATTCTTTTATAATCTGAAAATGACTTTTTCCCCCCAAAAGTGTCTTCACCTTTCCCAACCCTAGATCTAAAGGCCAAGATTAGATCTTGCATTTTTCAAGATCAAGGGTCATGATCCATTCCCTCCAAAATGTCTCATTTAAAATTAAAGTGAATTTAACTTTATTACATAAGTGCTTTATGAAAATAAAGTCACTTTAAAAATAGAAGGTACACTTTATTAAAAAAAGTCACTTTAATAAAAGAACCACTTAAAACAACTTTATAAAACCTATTACAAAGTTAAGTGCCTGGTAGTGTAAATATTAAGGTAACATCCACATACAAGACAAAACATGTGGAGTACTTCCCGAGCTAAAAAATCTAACACATCAAAAGAAGGTGAGGGAATCTCCCTCAGTGGAGTCGTCGAGTAAACTTGAGAGATAAGGGCTTCCGAAAAAGTTTACCAAAAGATATGTCGTTGAGAAGAATGACTCAATCCTCCACGACAAAGGCATCAAAATGTTATTGCAGGATTTGTAGTTTCGTGAAGCCCAACACAAGATTCCCAAATCTTGCATAACTACAGGAAATCCCACCACTATCACCTTAGTAAGAAATCCCCTCATTTTAGTCATGGAGGAGGTCCACCACAGGGGAGAGGCTTTCCCAGTGACCTTAAGGGATCAAAGTAGAAAGTTCGTTAGCCAAGCCTACCACCCCCTCTCTTGATCACCTAAGTCAAGGTCTAGGTCGAGGAGAACTAAGAGGTATAAAGATGGTTTGAGTACCTGCCCAAAACAAGAACACTTATAGCATATATATAATGATTTCCAAGTACAAACATGTAAATAATACCTCTTCAACACACTAGACAGTGAAGACTACTATGGCTGTTATGAAATTGCAGCAGTACAACAGTTTATAACAGCAAGTATAAGTTCGTAACAGCGGCAAATAAAAGAGATAAAAAATGCATCAATTGACAAAGAAAACTTAACACGTATCTAATAGATTGATATCTAATTGTTTCAAGCAATTTCTGATCATGTTATACCACCATTAGAGCAATGTATGCAGCAAATTAGAGTATGTTAGGATGGCTGTAGCAAGTTTTTGCAACAACAAGAAGTTTATTAGTCAATTAACTTAAGTTAGTGTTAGTAAAGTTAGTAGGAAGCTTGAGAGAATTAAAATAGAGAGTTTGTTGATCACTTTCACCATAAGAGACCTTAAAGATTAGTGCCTTTGAGGGCTATGGTGACTTTACAACAGCAATACAATAAGTTTTGGAGAAGAAGCAAGCAAAGACTAAGAGATAGGGCTCAAACTTTAAGGTGCTAGCACATTAGGGCCTTAGGGTTTAAGCAAGGATTGCTAGAGTGCAAGCACTTTTGGGCTCTAACAACCTTTTCTCCCTTCTTAAGTACTTCAACTAGGTTACAATCAAGAGTGTAGGGCCAAAATCCTAAAGTGCTAACACTTTAGGGCTTTAGAAGTCTAACTCTAGCTAGGATTTATTCACAAATTTTGGATAAAATTAACCTTGTGAGAGGAGGAAGCACTTATGCTCCTCTCTTAGGGTTTTTATCAAGCAAGGCCTCAAGCATGAACAAGTAAAATTACCATGAAACATTTATAGCATGAAATAAAATTGCAGAAATTTACTTACTTCACCGAGATACCAAGAAAAATAAACCCTAATTGCAGCAATTCCATCCAAAATCAGCAAAGAAGCATCCACACTTGACCTCCAAGAGATAGCGCATGAGAGAGAGAGATAGCACATGAGAGAGAGAAGTCAATAACCCCAAAATAGTGAAAATTTCAGACTTAGTATTCTCACAAAGGTGAGAAGATGTGATGATAAAATGAAATGTCAAGTTGCTTTATTTATATCGAGCTACCTATGTATTTGTCCACATAAAATTGTCAACAACAAAATATAAGGGGGGCTGACCCCTTCAATTTGCCCTTGCATTTTTACAAAAATGAAAATTACATAAAATAGAACCCTAGAAGGGTGATGTCATGCCCTAGAAGGGTGACATAGGCTCTCAAAGTGCAACGTCAAGCATGAAGGAGGGAGACGTTAGGCCTCCAAAGGCCATGTGTCATGCTCTCATGTGCCAAAGTGCCATGCCACGAGTCTCCTCATGTCAAACCACCTCCAAAACCATCTCATCCATCAAACCCTAGCCCTAAAGATGTTGTCAAGGGCTAATGGGTGACATCCCATGCCTCCAAAAGCAAACGTCCAAGAGGAAAAGGGTGCAACCTCATCCTCCAATGATGTTAAGGTGCCTCCAAAGGCAACATCCTCCATCCTCAAGGTATAATGTTCATCATCCATTGTCTCCCATATGTGGGGTATGGGTCGATTCGATGATGAAAGACCCTGATCGAGTGGGAGATAGCACAAGGACTTATCGAGGAGTCAGGCCTAAAACACTGTAGCGAACGACCGTGGAGAAAAATGAAGGCACAATGTTGAACAGCAAAAGCAAATAGCATGGGAACTTCGAATCTAACCTTTTCTGGCTCCATTGAATCTATAATGTTGGGCTTGGGCTTTGGTCTTGTGGTTCTAGGGGCAAAGGTAGTGGTAGTTGCAAGGGTGAGCGTATTATCAGTGTAATAGCTTGGTCTGTTGGTGCTGAGCCTCTATGCCTCGCTTCGCGAAAAAAGTGAGTCTCTTCGTTTTTTGTTCGTCCATCCTGTGGGCAAGGCTCTGCAAAGACAAATAAGTACACCCTCCAAGGGTCCACAATTCACATGAATAATGCCAAGTAAGCAACATTTAATACAAGAACCAACCAAACATGTGCATCAAATCCCCCCTTTTCAAATTAAACAAATACCAAAAGACCTTATAAGTTTTGCCCAATTTTGGTATGGGAGGGGGGTCATGGTGCCCTATTGGGTAAGCCAATCCCCAAGTCAAGAAATGTTTCCCAAGAGGACCCTATCTAGATCATGTGACAAGTATGAGGTTGATTGAGGGGACTCTTGGGCATGGGGTTCTTGACATATCAAGAGTTCATATTGTCTCATTTATGGGTGCCTTTGTGGAGGGTATGTTACATCCTTGAGTTCCCTTTATTTGTAATGCAACTTTTTCCAAGCCCTTTATTTTCCTTCATATTAAGTCCAAACATTGAGTGCTATGTGCAATGGAAAGAAAAAGAGCACCTCAATGCCACTTGAAGTTAAACACATTGAGTGCCATATGCACTGGAAATTAAAGGACACCGTAATGCATTCCCCCATCAAGCGGGACATCATTTATTCATCTTTTTATTAGAAGTCCTTATTCATTCAAAGAAGTGTTTCATGGCTCTCAAGACTTTAGGGCGAGCATTTATGTATGATGTGAGCTACAACACCTCTGGGCCTTCAGCCCCTTCTTCCCATGAAATGAGGTACAAGCCCTTCTTGGGGTCAATGCACCCAAAAACCCAAAAGATGAGGAGACGGAGCAGAAAAAGTGTGGAAAGTGGTATGTATGAGTGAGGAATGGTACGATGACCCTTCAAGGAACCCCCAGTAGCAACCCTTTTCCCGAGGGTGACCAACTTACTAGGACACCATGTCAACCACCAAGGTGAAATTAGGCAAAAGGTATAATTTTCAAGCAAACGTTCCATAATCAAGAAAGGACTCTTTGCAACATGCTCAAATACTTCAAATATTAAAGTGACACTTACCATGAGACTGGACTTGTTACCTCATGAAGCAAGTCCTATTGTTTTTTGGGAGCCAAGCTGGCGTAGTGGATGTTGCTTTGTTGTTGGTGATGAGTGGTGATGTAAGGAGGGGCTCTGTCTCCCAAATGTGGGCTCTGCTGGTCAATCTGACTCTCGGCACTCCATGTTTGCTAACTGCGAGCCTCGAGACATGATCTCGTTAGTTACCCCTAGGCTGGGGGGGTAACAGTGCCTTACAAGAAAGGAGGACAGTACAATATTGTTTATAAGGAAATTTGCCTATGCATTGCAAAGAAAAAAAAAACTAAACTCCTTCAGAAATGAGAACCAGCCTTGTTGCAATGTTAGAAAACTAAACAACTCTATACTCAGAAACCATGCATGACCTTGTCGTCAAATGCTACTCCACAGCTCCAGCTCCTCTAAAATTGGTAGTCCCGTGAATTGTGATACCCTACAATCTCAATATCTTTTATTCCCTGTTGAATTTCTCACACTTATTTTGAAATCTGTCATATTATGTCCAGTTCTTCAACTCTGCAGCTGAGAACTGTGATTCCTCACTGCCACGTAGCAAACATTCACATTTCCTCAAATCTATTAGAATTGTACCAATATGTAATGTCCAACGCTCACATATACGAACTGCCCAACAATATTGGCACTTCCCAAAACCATCTGAGGTTCTTATATATGCACTTATATGCTTGTTTACGTATCATTAGGATTATCCAGTGTTTTAAAAGTCAGAATTGGACTCAGAATCAGACGAGGGTCAGACTGGACTCAGATCAAACTCAGATCGAAATCAGCCTACTAGTTGTTTTATGAATCCATTACCAGAAAATACATAATACAAAAAATTTAATATAATATATCAAACCGGTTGGTTTGATACGGAACCCATCACCAAACCAGTGTAAGGGCCACTCCATCTTCTTTTAGGGTCAAACCAGCCAAACCAGTTCCAGTTCAGCTGGTTTTTAAAACATTGCGCTGATCTTTGTACCTTATGGACCTGCAATGGTTATGTAATGCAGGCTCTTTTGGCCCTGCAAGCCCAAGAGACTCATACCATGTGGCCTAACAAGACTCATGCCTACACAGGCCCATAGTCTTTACAAATGGGATTGGATACACACACACTCTCTGCCATACACACACTGCCATTTCCATTTGTGTTTGTTTATGTATCATTGGGCTGATCTTTGTACTTTATAGGCCCATAGGGGTTATGTAGGTTAGATGGAATTGTGGGTTGGGCTGGCCAGCATAATTTTTAGAATTATACATTCACATTTTCTCACACCTATTAAAGTTGCACCAATCTCTAATGTCAAATGCTGAAGCAATGGCCACATATGCAAACTGCTCAACAGTATTGGCACTTCCCAAAACTGTCTATGAGCTTCTTACATATGCACTTATATATTATACATTTCAGCTTGTTTATGTATCATTAGGCTGTTCTTTGTACCTTGTGGACCTGCAATGGTCATGTAATTCAGGTTATGTTATGTATTATTGGGCTGATCTTTGTGCTTTATGGGCCCATAGGGATTATATAGGTTGGATGAAATTGTGGGTTGGGATGGCCAGCATAATTTTTAGAGTATGAAACTTATTGTGAACAGAGGTTTTCTTTAGATGACAACAAATATAGTTATGTCTACTAAAGTTAAAACGGAACTGAAATATGGAATTGTTTATATACATGTGAATTACCCCACTTATGCAATTAATGATGTGACTACTTGCGTTATTTGTAGGACCTCCTTTAGGTCAGTAAGGACAATCCATTGAAAAGGAAGAACAATAAAAGGTGTCTTTATGAATTAAAGTGCTCTTCAACTTATCCTGAACTGACTCTTCCACTTCAAGAACATTGAATAAATCCCGTAAAAGGTAAAGATTCAACCATTTTAGTTTCAAAGATGAGCCCGCTGGTACAAACACAAACATTTACAAATAAAAGCTGTCACAAATAAAAGTCGGAAAAAGACCATCTATTGGGAAGGAAGAACAAGAAAAGGGCCAGCTGGTAAAAACACAAACATTAAGGTCAATTGCATGTCAGTTTGATAAGTGCTCATTGACCTTGGTGTAGAATAGAATTTCATGGAGTTCAATAGCTACTTTGTCTGATTAGAAGATTCTTTATGTAACTGCCATATCCCCTTGAGCATTATTTTATTTTGGGAAACTATTCATATTCTTGAACAGCCTTTGTTTCAAAGTTCATACATGGCACTATGTAAAAATGGGCCTGTACCATTTTACAGAATGAGACAATGCTCAAGGGGATTCGACAGTCTCCACCCTTTTGAACAAATTCATCATTGAGTGGCCCACAAAAAGTATTGACCACAAGTACAAAGCTCTATTAGCGAGAGCAAGTCTCGAGCTCTAGTAGAACCAAGTCATTTTGTGTCTTCACATCTTAATAGAATTACACTTGAGCCCGAGGAATAAAGCCGACCTTCACATCTAATATCAATTGTCGCATATCAGTACGCTGGCAAACTCCTAAAACTCAAAATAAGATGGCTGGGCCCTAACCTGAAGATCGCGTACTAATCAGAACCATCCTTGACTGCTCTCTATCCTCTTTAGAAATGACATATCTGCAGAAAAAATAATAGTTTTCAACCCTATATAATGCTCGAAGGAATATAATAGCAACCTGGAGGAATTTTGATGATCAATTTCTCCCAACGTGAGCTCATTTTACATCTGGCATATATCATAACAACCAGGCCAAAATATAGCAACAGGTACATGTCTTTTGTCAATGGCCCATACATGACAAGCCATAGCTGATGCTGACCTGGTAAATACTAAAAACACAAACATTAAGGTCAATGGCATGTCAGTTTGATAAGTGCTCATTGACCTTGGTGTAGAATAGCCTTGAATTTCATGGAGTTCAATAGCTACTTTGTCTGATTAGAAGATTTTTTATGTAACTGCCATATCCCCTTGAGCATTATTTTATTTTGAGAACCTATTCATATTCTTGAACAACCTTTGTTTGAAAGTTCATACATGGCACTATGTAAAAATGGGCCTGTACCATTTTACAGAATGAGACAATGCTCAAGGGGATTTGACAGTCTCCACCCTTTTGAACAAATTCATCATTGAGTGGCCCACAAAAAGTATTGACCACAAGTACAAAGCTCTATTAGCGACTGCAAGTCTCGAGCTCTAGTAGAACTAAGTCATTTTGTGTCTTCACATCTTAATAGAATTACATTTGAGCTCAAGGAATGAAGCTGACCTTCACATCCAATACCAATTGTCGCATATCAGTAAGCAGGCAAACTCCTAAAACTCAAAATAAGATGGCTCTAACACCAATTGCTGCATATCAGTAAGCAGGAAAACTCCTAAAACTCAAAATAAGATGGCTGGGCCCTAACCTGAAGTTCGCATACTAATCAGAGTCATCCTTGACTGCTTTCTATCCTCTTTAGAAATGACATATCTGCAGAAAAAATAACAGTTTTCAACCCTATATAATGCTCGAAGGAATATAATAGCAACCTGGAGGAATTTTGATGATCAATTTCTCCCAATATGAGCTCATTTTACATCTGGCATATATCATAACAACCAGGCCAAAATATAGCAACAGGTCTCTTGTCAATGGCCCAAAAATGACAAGCCATAGCTGATGCTGACCTTTATGCTTTACAGGCCCATACATGACAAGCCATAGCTGATGCTGACCTTTATGCTTTACATGCCCATACATGACAAGCCATAGCTGATGCTGACCTTTATGCTTTACAGGCCCATAGGGGATATGTAGGTTGGATGGAATTGTGGGTTGGGCTGGCCAGCACAATTTTTAGAATTATACATTCACATTTCCTCACACCTATTAAAGTTGGACCAATCTCTAATGTCAAATGCTTAAGCAATGGCCACATTGCTCGACAGTATTGGCACTTCCCAAAACTGTCTATGAGGTTCTTACATATGCACTTATATATTATACACTTCAGTTTGTTTATGTATCATTAGGCTGATCTTTGTACATTGTGGAACTGCAATGGTTATGTAATGGCTCTTTTGGCCCTCCAAACCGAAGAGACTCATACCATGTGGCCTAACAGAGCTCATGCTAGACAGGCCCAGATAAACGCACACTGCCATTTCACATTTGTGTTTGTTTATATATCATTGAGCTGATCTTTGTGCTTTATAGGCCCATCGGGGTTATATAGATAGGATGAAATTGTGTGTTGGGCTGGCCAGCATAACATTTAGAAGTATGAAACTCGTTGTGAACAGAGATTAGTATTAGTCTTTAAGTAACAACAAATATAGTTGTCTACTTAACTGAACTCAAAAAATGGAATTGTTTATATACATGTGAATTGCCCCACTTATGCAATTAATGATGTGACTTCTTGTGTTATTTGTAATACATCCTTTAGGTCAGTAAGGAAAATCCATTGAAAAGGAAGAACAATAAAAGGTGTTTTTTACAGTGTTGCCAACATTGCGATGTTATCGTATTTTGGAGGGCCAGTGATATTTTCCAATACTTTCCCAATATTTTCCAATATGCTAATTTTGCTGACATTTTCCAATATTTTCCCCGATGTTTCCAATATTTTCTTTTCCGGACCTTTGGCTATATTTTCGCTGACAAAATGTCAGCAACACTGGTTTTTTATGAATAAAAGTGCTCTTCAACTTTTCTTGAACTGACTCTTCCACATCAACAACATTCAATAAACCCTGTAAAAGGTAAAGACTCAACCATTTTAGTTTCAAAGATGATCCCGCTGGTACAAACACAAACATTTAAAATAAAAGCTGTCACAAATAAAAGTCGGAAAAACACCATCAATTGAGAATGCAGAACAAGAAAAGGAAGGACAAGCCGGTAAAAACACAAACATTTAGGTCAATGGTATGTCAGTTTGATAAGTGCTCATTGACCTTGGTGTAGAATAACCTTGAATTTCATGGAGTTCAATCGCTACTTTATCTGATTAGAAGATTCTTTATATAACTGCCATATCCCCTTGTGCATTATTTTATTTTGGGAACCTATTCATATCCTTGAATAGTCTCTGTTCCAAAGTTCATCCCTGGCACTATGTAAAACTGGATGTGTACCATTTTACAGAATGAGACAATGCTCAAAGGGATTCGACAGTCTCCACCCTTTCAAACATATTCATCATGGAGAGAGTCACCCACAAATAGTATTGACCACAAGTACAAAGCTCTATTAGCGACTGCAAGTCTCGAGCTCTAGTAGAATTAAGTCATTTTGTGTCTTCACATCTTATTAGAATTACATTTAAACTCAAGGAATAAAGCCTACCTTAACATCTAATACCAATTGTCACATATCAGTAAGCTGCTGGGCCTTAACCTGAAGACCACGTACTAATCAGGCCATCCTTGGCTGCTTTCTATCCCCTTTATAAATGATATATCTGCAGAAAAATGAACAGTTTTCAACCCTATATAATGCTCAAAGGAATATAAGAGCAACCTGGGGGAATTTTGATGATCGCTTTCTCCCAACATGAGCTCATTTTACATCTGGCATATACCATAACAACCAGGCCAAAATATGGCAACAGGTCTCTTGTCAATGGCCCGTACATGACAAGCCATAGCTAATGCTTAAACAGACAGATCCAAAGATAACAACTGCATAGAAAGATCAAACTCAACTTTAAAATTCGTTTGCAACCTAGGGCCTGATGTAACAAAAGTAAATTATATTCGTTCTCATAGTCCACCATGGATTAAACCAGGTCATAAGGCAAAACAAAATAAGATGGATGTGAAAAATTCCCTCTTCAAATTGGCAACAATCTGGTGAAAAGCAGATGAAACAGTGCAGCATCTAGTGAAGATAAACATCTTCATGCTTTGAGTAAAAACCTATATGATCATTTTTATGGTTGTGATATGCTATATAAACATAATGGGATTAGTCTCAACTACAAAATATTATGTTGAATGCTTATGCAACGATTTCCTTGCATGAAGAAAAACCAAAGAAAAGAGAAGAATGACCTTAAAGTTCTTGCATAGAATGTGAGGCGTGTATTAATTACATAAACTTTCAATAGGCCCACCATGAAAAACCATTTTGCAGCAATTTATTGATAAAAGCCACTAAGAGGTTCCCTAAATTCAAAGAGAATCACCCTGCTTCTTGACCAAAATTATAATCATAGTTACCAAGTTTGAAATGTTCAGAAGTTGCGGGACAGTGCAAGGCCCATTGCTGCCAGAAACCAAAAAAGGCTTTTACAGTTTTTTAATACCATTCTTGCTGGCTGACATAGACACAAAAAATCTTGACCTTAGGATTGATATTAACAGAGAGAGCGGATAGGTCCATTACATACTGAAGTGCAAACTTATCTGGAGGTAGTTGGGCCAGTCGATTGACAATTGAGAATCAACTTTTCCTGCCAAGCTTTTCTCCATGCGAAGAGCAGAGAAGTGCCGTCAAAGAGAGTCTCCACTGGTAGTCCTGTCATCATAGCCTTCAGATCTGCCAGGTCCCCATATATTTATTTATCCTTGATCAGTGAAAATCCTAAGGAGCCTGCTATTGATGAGAACGGTTTCATTTTGGACACTGGCTTCCACTCTGAGATTCACTCATTCATATTTTCAAAATTCTTCTTGACAAGTTTGTTCGGGACCGTTCCCTTTAAGATCCAGGTTCTGCAGGACTGGCATCATTTAGTGCATCTTCTCCTTTATTGGTTCCAAGCCATCTTCTATGGTGTCTTTGGTTTGTCCTGACAGCCATTCAACAGCTTCTAACCTGGAGCCAACTTCTCCCAACGCTACTCTGTTTTCGTCCTTCTGCTGGTTGAGGGTGATTGCTAGTGGGTTGTCTTCTTTCCCTCCTTCGACTCAGTGTTTTTACTTCCATAGTTCTCATTATAATCAACTTCAACGCAAGCAGAATGAGACAGAACAGAGCAAATGTCTGCTGTTGGGAGGATAGTCTGGTTCACTGGCCCAGGTAGATGAATGATGCATAATGCAAATACATGGGGTGGCAGGCTAATCCATTCCTCGAGGATGGCCCCAGTCGTTCCATCAGATTTGCATTTACTCCTGTCCATAAAAGTGACACAACCTTCTGCTCTGGAGGTGTGGAAGTGAGGGAGAGTGACGTGGGAGTAATGTAATGGGGCAAGGGTTAAACTATCACAGAAAAATGCACAAACATACACAAAAAGTGGGTTTTTTATTTTAAATTTAGCCATTTTGTGGGGGGAGGTTCAGAAGTTCAGTCTGACCAAATTCTGGATATGGCCAAACCTGAACCAGACCAAGTGAAGCTGGTAACTATGATTACAATAATTGGAAATGTCGGAAAACCAGGCCTCTACATGCCAAGAAAACCTGGGCAATTGAACAACCAAATTTACTACTTTTATACCTCAACAAAAGTGGCAAATACACAGGATGCCCTCGCTAAAATGGAAAAACAGCCAAGACTGTCCATAACGTACTGCTTAGAAACAGAGTGACTCAACAAACACTAACAACCACCAAGTTTGGCCATCATATGCAAACCACGCTTGGGAATATTCCTACATTTTAAACAAATAAACCCTTTACAAAAATAAAGAAAGTCACAGCAATCATAGTTGCCAGAAACATGACAACCCTGCCCCATTTCTGGGAGAAACTGCCCAGAGACAGGATCGAAACAGAAATGGCCATTCCAGGCAGGGCCATCCCATTTCCGACCAGCGAAAATACATTTCCTCTTTCGGGGCTGTTCAAGACCCAAAACGTTAACTGTATTCCAACTTTACCGAGGCATATGCATTGCTTGTTTAGTAGAACCACACAATGGGTCAGACTTCAGTTGCCTATTAAAAATCTGGGATTCTTAGTACTTGAGAATTAGTAAATTAACTGGGAGGATCAATAATCACTGAATAACTGATGCATAAGGATTCGGCTTTTATGATTTTTGAAGTTCTTTGGATGAGCACAATACGGTGCCAATATGAGCGTCATTGCCTCTATGCAGAATTAAGCAAAGATGGCCATCTGTATATGTCCTATAAGAATATTGGATATTACTCATTTGTAATCCATTTCTTTGGCTGTGGGCCAAAAAACAACTCTGAGATTCGAGGAGAGCAGCTGTAATTTTTTTTATTGTCATAGATCTATCTTAATCCTGGATCTATTAAACACAGAGAGGGATCCAAAAAACCAAGGCAATAAACCTCTATGTACTTAAAAGGTCATCTCTTCCATCTGCACTGTTGAGTGCACCTTACTTCTCTGGTGCAAAAATTAAATTATCCTTTCATATGTATCTTCCACTTGCAATGTAGAATGCACCTTGCTTTTCTCGGTGAAAAAAATTAAATTATCACTGCATACGTATCATGTATCGAGCCCTGGTAGAACCTGAAACCCTATACCTTAGAGCAAAAACTTTAAAACCTTTCATATCACCGAAACCTGAGATCCCCATATTTTGGTTCCACCCCATTTCCGGTTTCGTTTCCAGTTTCATGTAATATAGGTAGCAATAAACCTTTCTTATCACCGAAACCTGAGATCCCCATATTTTGGTTCCACCGCATTTCCCGTTTCGTTTCCAGTTTCATGTAATATAGGTAGCAATTACAATTATAGTTAGGTTTATGATCCTGGTTATATTGGATTGTTTAGTAGGCAATGTTAACTTCAAGACAGAGAAAACCTAAACATCATATTCCGTAGGTTTATGATCCTGGTTATATTGGATTGTTTAGTAGGCAATGTTAACTTCAAGACAGAGAAAACCTAAACATCATATTCCGTGCCCTAAAATTTTCAGTCGAAAAATATGGTCTACCAAAAAACACACCTAAATCAAGCTATTATGGTTATATAATTGGGTATGCCATTAATGTGGGCAGGTTTGGTATTGGATGCATAACCATTGTAACTCCATGGAAATTGAACTTGAAACCACCAGGTGAAGAAAATAAAGGGTATCTGAGCTCTTTCAGAGAGATTGAAAGTAATAATAATGGAGAGAATCTTACCCGGATGAACTGGTGTCCTGGTCGCCCATTCACGTATTGCTTTTGTTCGTTCGTTCGTAAATCTTGGACGGACCAATTGAATAATCCTCGGGTTTCCCTCTCTGATTTTATCTCTTTGGGTTCCGTGTATATTGGGCAAGAAATGGCACTGTCCAACCGAAAAATGATGTCTAGCAATGTGACACGAATAACTCAGCTCGAATTTGTAGCATCCCCGCTTGGGCTCTTAACCAACTGCGCCACTGTAGGCAATGTGGTGGCACGTGGAAAATATTAATACGGTTTAATATCTGTCATCCTCGGTGGAGGTTTTGTTATCATGTCTTGTGCATCAGAGTTTTAATTGTAGTTGTTGTTTATATGGGTCTATGATATCTAAAATTCTTATTGTTCAATTAAGAATTAATTTTCATCAACTTCGTTGTGAAACAGGGGGCTGGAAAAGGCCAAAAGAAAGATGGGAGGAAAGAGTATGCATTTTGTGCTCTTCCAGAAAAGTGGAAACAGAAAAACATTTCATTTTGGAATGTGAGCCCTTAAAAAACAGCAGGGAAAATTACATAGGTATTCTGGACGCTAGTTCTTGGGATAATTTATTCAATGAAAAGTTTGTCGAGAAACTAGAAGCGATTATTGTAAAACTTCACAGAAAAAACTCAGAAAGCAAAAACTAGATGACAAAACAATCTGTCCCATAAACTATTTTTAACCAATACTTTTTTTTTTCTTACAATATTACAGTTATTTATACAACAATATAGTATTTTTTTAATAATTATTATACATGAAGTTATTTGAACAAAGGAATTTAAGATACTTGCAGACTATGTTTTTTTTCTACAAAGTGTAATACCAACCACAAACATTTTTTTCATTTTAATTAATGCTTTCGGGGGGGATTCCGGCTCAAACGCGGGCTCTTTCAGAATTGTACATCTCAATATTGTTTCATTAGATTTTTTTGGTATGTAATGGAAATTAATAAATAAATAAAATAGAATACAATATTTTTAATTTATAATTTTTTTTCACATTAATATTTTTTTTCTGTAATAAAAAATGAATATACAAAGAAATAAAATAAAATATTTTTATTTTATAAATTTTTGGATATAATAAAAATTAATAAATAAATAAAATATTTTTATTTTATAATTTTTTTCACATTAATATTCTTTAATATTTTTTTCTCTATAATAAAAAATGAATATACAAATAAATAAAATTAAATATTTTTATTTTATAATTTCGTTCCACATTAATACTTTTCCTCACTTCTTCGACTCATATGTTTTATGTTTTAAAATTGTTAAATGATTATTAAAGCTTATTCACTTTCTCTTTCTTAATGGGTAAGCCTATGTACTATCAAAGATTTTACATATTATGAAGCTTATGTGGATAAAGATGAGTTTATAAAAGGTATCTTTGAGATAAAAATTACAAGATGCAGATATTTTCTATTTAGTGTCTTTCCGTCTTATATAGGTTGTTGTAAAATGTAATTTTTTTTT
>JASDQU010306114.1:3722-17565 GCA_032191745.1 Picea mariana | reverse complement strand
GAAGTTCATTTCATTTTTAGCATTTCACTCAACCATAAACAATAATGTTGCAGCAACCAAGATCACAAGAAGAAACACCATGCACAAGAACACAAGAAGTATCTTGGGAAACCCTTCTCAACAAGGGAAGAAAACCCAGCCAAATCCTTTGTTATATTCTTCAAGAGAAATACCTAGCACACAAGAGGGTGCTCAAACCCTAGAAGACTAGCGCCCAAGAGAAGTGCACACTTTTCCCAAGTAAATGTACTTGCTGAAATTTCCAAAATCGCATGAAAGATATATTTCCATAATGGGGATTTTACCTTTACTTATACTGACCTAAAACCTATCAACAGAAGTGTCTATTGGCTCAACAAGGCTGACCTCTCTAAGTCACATAATAATAATAATTATTATTATTATTATTATTAACCAGATTAATTATCTTTTACATTTATTATTACTTACATTAAGGTGGGGCCGACCTGTACCCTTTACATAACAATTAGGGTTACAGGCAGGTCTGACTCTTGAACAATATATAGCAAAGGATCTGATACACCCATTAGTGCTCATCAACTAGGGGCACATCCATAGGGATGTCATATCTTTGGTTCATTGCATTACATAGAAGAACCGAATCTTCACATGTTCACTTGTGCTCATCCACAGGCACGTCCACTCTACAGATCTTCATTCCCACTACCTCACATAGGAGAATCATTTGGAGTCTTCTCATCAACTCTGGAGGCTAATACATCATCTTCATTTATGTTCACATGATGATGCACCCAACACTTTGGGATTTCACACATTCACCTTATGCTCAGCCACAGGCACGTCCAACTCAACAGATCGCCTTTCCCACTGGATAATCATCTGGAGTTCTTCTCAACTCTCTAAATGGAGGAGGTCATCTCTATGTTCCTAGCTATGTCTCAGGCAGGAACCACGTACCCTTCTTAGGGGCTTTCTCTCAGGTTTGTAAGCTTAGAGAAAGACTCACATAGCTGCAATGATCCACACCTCATAGGGTTGTAAGTTGGAGAATGTCTCACATAGCTACCTTCATCAACACTCCCTCTCAGCTAGGGAGGCATTCTTTATTATGCCAAGTCTCACACGAATGTATTTTGAATTTTGTCTTGGTCGGAGTTATCAACACTCCCTCTTAACTAGGGAGCCATTCTTCACGAAGTTAATTTGGTGAAGATATCTACAATATGCTCATGTGTGGGAAGGTATTGCATGTGTACGATTTTCCTCTGCATCATATCTCTTATATAAGGACATTTCATCTTATCGTATTTCGATCCATCGAGAAACATTGGGTTCTCGAGGAGCTTTACTCACGACTCTTGGTTATCATAATAGGATCCATCTCATGGTCAAGTAAATATGTCATAAGCTTGTGAAGCCACATTGCTTCGCACACTCAATGCTATATACTTTGCCTCTATGGTACTCAAGGCTACAAATTTTTATTTTCTGCTACATTAGGAAACCATGGAAAACTTCACGATAGAACGTGAGTCAGATGTGATTTTTCGGTTTACTGTACTTTTTGATCAATATGAATCGACATATCCTGCAAACTCAAGTTCATATTGGAGGCATATCTCAGGGCATATCCAACTATGCCTCGTATATATCTCAATACACGTTTTTATGTTGTCTAGTGAGTCTGTCTCGGTTGACTAATGAAATGACTAGGCACATTCACTGCATGGCATGAATCAAGTCTGGTGTTAACCAGATACATTAGTGATCCAATTAGTTGTGGATAAGTTTCGTCTGAATCATCATCAATCTTATTCTTTAAATCCATCATGGTGGGTTTTGCATTCTAACATACTAAACTTCTTTAATATTTTCATTGTATATTTTCCTTGACTTAGGAAAATCTTATCGATCCTTTGTCATACTTCTTGTCCCAAGAAGTAGTGCATCATACTCAAATTCTTCATCTCGAATTCAGAATTCAAGGATTACTTGTATCCAACAACAACGCTTTCTGAATAAGTCATCGGGATCAGGTTCTCGTCACCAACACTGTATAGGTTTGGATCAGCAACACTCTTGCTGAAATCCAAACTCATCAAGAATCTATCTATCTAATATAGTTTCCAACTCATGGATGGTAGTATGGATGGAAGTGTATCGGGTTCATTGGGTCAAGTGTCTCATCATAGAAAACTCCATATGTTTACGAGAAACCTCTGGCTATAGATCTCGTTTTGTATTTCTCTACACTTCCATTAGCTACATGCTTGATCTTATAGATCCACTTGGAAGTTACCACAAACTTCCCTTTCTGGTCCCTAAATAATATCTTATGCATCATTCTTTAAGATATACTGGTATTCTTCTGTTATGACATCTTTCCATACCGGTTCTCTTGTTGCTTCTCTAAGACAAGGAGTCTCAGCATCAATGAAGTGGCTCATGACTGAAGGATAGCTCGAAAATCTCTTTTGCTTTCTCGGAATGTGCCTTGAGAGGCTTGTATGTTTCTCTGCCTCTTGCAGAGTGAGTCTAGGTAGGCATTTTATGCCCTACTGCAATATCTCTGAACATATCAACTGGAGATCTTGTATAACCTGGAGTAATGTATGTCTCCCTCTAAATTGTTGAAGGGGGAGAAGGTATTGTCTCACTGTCAATCTCCATCTAAGATTCTCTGGGTCTTTGAAAAATTATCTCTTCTTCGAGGACAATGTCTCTGCTTGTCTCAATCTGTCTCTGACTAGGGATGTCTTTGAAGATTCATTGTATCATTTCTTCATAAAGGATCTAGCTTGGACTTCTTCTCTTTGGGTACATGAAAATACATTGGGCACCCAACTAACCTGAAGTGTTCAATCTCAAGCTTCATTTTGGTGAAGACTTCTTCGGGAGTTATGTTTTTCAAAGTCTGGTGAAGACTCTTGTTCTGCACATATAATGTGTCATGCATGCTTCTTCCCATGGAATCCTAGAGATATTCTGATCATGTTGTGTAGCATTGGTTGTCTCAATGATGGTTCTATTCTTCTTCTTTCTCAAATGGTTTTGGTTCCTTTTGAGTCAAGTGACTCCCTCTGAAGGATAAGCATCTTCTTTTCTTGTTAACCTATCTGGAACAAGAAAACAAAAAGAACCAACACAAGAATATCTCCTAAAGGAGAATAATGAGAGCATCTCTAGAATCAAAACAATTTTAAGGAATATTGGCACAGCTACAACACCTATTTGTAATGTAGCAAACTTTTAGAAATATAGGTTAGAGGAATGAAAATTACAACAATCAAACCTGGAGTCTTTACTTTGAGTGTGTTGTTTCTCTGAATGAACTGAGATCCCTCTGGATCCATAACTTCAGCAAATGTTCCTTCCTCCTGCAATTTCACTCGTGACAATGATACAAATAATATATACAAGTGCATACATGAGGATGTTGATATGATTTCTTCAATGGCTCTTGGATGATATCTATCCTCTGAGATCTTTATGAAGAAGATAGTCACGGTGTTACCTTTTGTCATCTTTGTTATTTTGAAGTTGGGCCTTCAATGTAAGTGCTTAAGTAGGTGATTGGTTTCCTTGTCCCGACGTCATCTTCCTTCCATTCATTGATAGTTGTCTCTGGTAAACCCTTTTGTATTACCCACAATAAGTCTTCCTCTGAAGTCTTGTCTTTCAAGAACTTTGAAGTTGCTTGATCCATCAAGCTTATCTTCCATCATAGTTTTTGTTCATCATAATTTTAGATTCTTCACAACCCTTTGTCAACTAGGCTAGAAAACCTAACAGCTAGGCTAGGATAGCACTTTTAGGTTTTATTGGACTTATGACTGCCAACAATAAGCCTTTGAGAGATAGGCGAACACTGGTGAGCTGAAGAGCTCCTTCAATGAGTTTGCAGAAACCCTAATTCTGAAATTTCTGTAGAAATTAGTGAAACCCTAGCAACCTTAGGGCCAAAATTTCAAAATGCTCAGAATGTCTCTCTAAGAGTCTCTAGAGATGCACTGGAGGAGGTCGTACTCTCCTATGCCAAAATCATCCCCAACGTTCAAGTGTTTAAGGGTTGAAACACCTCATAAATGAAGGTCATACATATTTTCTAGAAACCCTAAGAAGGTCATACGGTTCTGTAGAAAAGAGAGGAGACTGGTAGATGCTTGTGCAATGGGTTCTTCAAGACCTGTGCTTTGATACCATGTTGATTTTTCATAAGCTAGGTTAAGCATGAAGTTCATTTCATTTTTAGCATTTCACTTAACCATAAACAATAATGTTGCAACAACCAAGATCACAAGAAGAGACACCATGCACAAGAACACAAGAAGTATCTTGGGAAACCCTTCTCAACAAGGGAAGAAAACCCAGCCAAATCCTTTTTTATATTCTTCAAGAGAAAGACCTTCACCACCAAGAAAGACCTAGCACACAAGAGGGTGCTCAAACCCTAGAAGACTAGCGCCCAAGAGAGGTGCGCACTTTTCCCAAGTAAATGTACTTGCTGAAATTTCCAAAATCACATGAAATATATATTTCCATAATGGGGATTTTACCTTTACTTATAATAACCTAAAACCTGTCACAAAAGTGTCTATTGGCTCAACAGGGCCGACCTCTCTAAGTCACATTATAATTATTGTTATTTTTATTTTTATTATTATTATAATTAATATTAACTGGATTAATTATCTTTTACATTTATTATTACTTACATTAAGGTGGGGTCGACCTGTACCCTTTACATAACAATAAGGGTTACATGAAGGTCTGACTCTTGAACAATGTATAACAAAGGATCTGATATACCCACTAGTTCTCATCCACTGGGGGAACATCCATAGGGATGTCATATCTCTGGTTCATTGCATTACATAGAAGAACTAGATCTTCACACGTTCACCTGTGTTCATCCACAGGCACGTCCACTCTACAGATCTTCATTCCCATTGCCTCACATAGGAGAATGATCTGGAGTCTTCTTGTCAACTTTGCTGCTCAGAGGAGACTAATACATCATCTTCATTTCTGTTCACATGATGATGCACATAACACTTTGGGATTTCACATATTCACCTTGTGCTCAGCCACATGCACATCCAACTCAACAGATCGCCTTTCCCACTGGATATTCATCTGTAGTTCTTCTCAACTCTCATAATGGAGGAGGTCATCTCTACGTTCCTAGCTCTATCTCAGGCAGGAACCACGTACCCTTCTTAGGGGCTTTCTCTCAGGTTTGTAAGCTGAGAGAAAGACTCACATATCTGCAATGATCCACACCTCACAGGTTTGTAAGCTGGAGAATGTATCACATAACTGCATTTATCAACACATAGGAGGCTCATAAAGCTTCAAATTCTCAACATTTACCACTGAATACATTTGCATATAAGATGACATATTTAAATGAAAGGCATTTGTACTAATCTTCTCTAATATTTCAAATGGACCATACCAGATTGGTTTGAGCTTTTTACCTTCACCCTTCATTCCATCTTTGCTAATATGCAACCATACTTGATCATCGACTTGGAACTAATGATCAACCCAATGTTTGTCATGCCTCACCTTGTACTTGGCTTGTCTTTTCTCCAATTGTTCTTATACTGCTTGATGTACTTGTTGGATCCTCTAAATGAATATTTTAGATTTATCAACATCATTTTTATCATCCTCTTTACTTGCTTCTCTGGATGATCAAAATCTGGACCAGGGGTCAAAATTTACCTCAAAAATCAAAGTTCTCGGAATTGCCTCAAAACGAACGGGTGCGTAGCCCTCATCGTCATGAACCCAACGCAACTTGTTTGGGTTCAAACGGACGTCGGATGAGAGAGATATCGCGATCTGTTCAAATCGCCAAATAGGTAAAAAAAATGAGTGTTGACTGTGTAGTCCGTACATTCCGTACGGATGCTGACGTGGCAGAGGTTGTATGCTGATGTGGCATGTCCGTACGCTGAGTTGGCATATGCTGACATGGCAATTTCGGATTGGTAGATGTGGACGAGTGATGTTGCGACACATGGCATTTAATGGCAAATGGTGTGGTGCCATGTGGCCCAGTCATGGGCTGCCACGTGGCACCGTTGTAATTGGTTGGTTGGTTCAAAATATTATGGAGTCCGTGGGGATTGAACCCCGGACCTCCCCCTTTGCTAAAGCTTTAACAAAGTCCCACCAACCAACGCGCCGTAATATGTTACTTGTTATATAAATGGTTTGATATATATTTGAATTCGATTTGTTTAATGGTTGGCGCGGGGGTCGGGGTGGGGCTTAGCCCCAGCCCGTGGTTTCGGCGTTCACACTTATGACTAGTGTTAGCACACTGCGCCCGTGAATTTTAAACATATTTAGCCCTCGGTCGCACACTTTAAACATATGACCATATGCGTGCGGAGTTTGGTAATTTAAATGGATAGCCCCCGGTCGTGTGTATTACCATATGACTCTGCCACCATATGCGCGGGGTTTTGATTTGTGTTCAAACGGTTATACAACCATTTGACCGCCACTTGTCCTTTGTTTATTTTCTCTTGTAAACGGAGCCCCCTTTTGCGATAGCACGTGGTCACATGGTGACCTTGTGACCATGGCCTTGGCGGTTAGGGGTTGGGCGCACCCTAACCATCCTACAGTTTGATCGGTTTTGCGGTTACGCACGTGTGCTAGGTTTTAGCACGAATTTTTGAGCGTGTTCTTGGTTGAACGCCCAGAGGTGCGTTTTGGCGAACCAGAGACAACAAGCTTGAAGGAAGAAAATGGCAGGAGGCCTATCTTCTTCATTTTTTGGCCAAATGAGGTGCTGAAAAAGCCCAACTAGGGGTTTTTGGATCTTCTGAGTCCATTGGCACTGTTTTTAAAGCCATTCGAAGACTTCTTTTGTAGTTTTTTAACCATTGAAGTTTCAGAGAGCTCCAGGGAGCTTGAAGCCCTCATTGTTTGAGGTCATGCTCAGATGAGCCCATGTTTGTTTTCTGTGATTGAATAATCATTTTTGGCTAATTATTATTCTCTGAACACTTTGGGATAGGTTTCAGATCCATTTGAGGACTTTTACAGGTGTTTTTTCCACAAAGAAGCTCAGGGAAGCTTAAGGCCACATGTAGAAGAGGTCATGCCCGGATGAGCCATGATCCGTTTTCAGAGTTCTATTAGTCATTTTTGGGGGTTTTATGTATTATGATTCCAATGGTACAGTCAAAATTTCCATTGGAGTTGAGCAACATCTTGTAAAATAATCTTTGACAAATTAATCCCAGAGAGCCAAGTCCATTGATGGAGGCTCAAGGAGATGTAGCCCAGAGAGGGGTGAACTCCTTTATCATCTTGTTATTGTTGTGAGTTTGATGGTTTATTTGCTGCAAGTTATGTTGCTGTGTATTGATTTAAAGCACATATTTAACCATTTAAAAGAACATATTTAATCTTGCAAATACCTCACACATAAACATTTAAAAGAAGATGCATAAACTTGGCACATAATTTATCTTGCATATTTTAACACATGGAGCAAGGTCCTGTAAAGTTTTATTTTAATGAAGTAGAGGGTGCTTGCATAGCATAACAAGTCATCCCACTATTTTCAGATCACTGGAAGAAAACTCCATAGGTGATTTAGGCAAGTATCTCAAGCATACTTCAAAAGGAGTTCTCTAAGTAGAAGAATGCATGGCATGATTATAGGCATGTTGTACATAGTGCAATTGTTCATCCCACAACTTAGGATGTTTACTGCAGTATTGTCGTAACAAATGTACCACTGTCATGTTCACCACCTCTATTTGTCCATCTATCTGCGGATGAAAAGTTGTGCTCTTCTTTAACTTGATGTCCATCAACTCCCATAAATGAGACCAAAACTTTCCCAAAAAGCGAGAGTCTCGATCTGATATAATAGATGTAGACAACCCAAAATGAACCCAAACATTAGCAAAGAACAATTGTGTTGTCTGTTCAGTTGTGACCTATTTCTTGCAAGGCATTAATATACACATCTTATTGAACCTATCCACGATGACATATAAATAATCATGACCTATTCTGGACATCAAAAACCCCCTACAAAATCCATGGACACACTTTCCCATGGTTGAGAAGGTACTGGAAGTGGTGTATATAATCCCAACTTTTTGTTGCTAGGATTGCTTGTGGCACACATAACACACTCTTTTGTCTAATTGGAAACTATCTCATTCATTCAAGGCCAATAACAATATCTTTGCAACTGTGCTATTGTCTTACCTACCCCGAAATGACTAGAAATAAGAGATGTATGTGCTTCTCTAATTACACTTGCTCTTTCATCTTTGGGCATACAAAGTTTTCCATGATGATATAATAAATTATCATGCACATGATAATCCAATTTTTTATTGCCATAAGTTAGAGCTTCATAAACATCTTTAAAATCATCATCTCTAGCATATTGTTCAACATAACTTTCATGAGATAACGAATTATGCCTTAGTATTGTAGATGCATTGACCATTGGTCTTGATAACATATCTGCAACCTTATTATGAATACATTTTTATACTTGATTACCAAGTGAAATTGTTGTAAGAAACCCATCCACCCGAAGTGTCGTGACTGTTGTATCTTGGTCTGTGACTGCAAATACTGTAATGGTTGATGATATATATGGATGATTATCTCCTTCCCCATTAAGTAATGCTTCCATTTTTAACACTTTGTACCAAAGCATACAATTCCTTATCATGTATTTGATAGTTAATTATTGCTTGAGTAAAAGTATTAGAATGATAACAAATAGGTTTACCTCGTTGCATCAAGACTTCTCCCATGGCATATCCGCTTGCATCGGTTTGAATCTCAAATGGTTGTTGCAAATATGGCAGAGCCAAAACTGGTGTGGTGCTTATTTTCTCTTTCAATGTCTCAGAGGCTTTTTGTTGCTTGCCTCCCCATTGAAAGACCTATTTCACACCAATGTTAGGAAGAGGAGCATCTTGCTACAAATGAATTTCATGTTCAACCTCCTTCTTAGGAGGAAACCTTGTAGGTTCCTAGAATAACTCATCATAGTTAGATATGATCTTTACCAATTAATGTTTATGATATGGATCGCAACCTGACAAAGCATATGATATATCTTCTTCTTTTTGCTTCACCATCATGAGAACAAAATATTTCCTTGCACTTGCGAGTCTCTTCATTTGTCCTGTACTCACTAAAGAAATATTAGTTTTAATACGATGGGCTCTGATAATATATTCAATCCAATCCTTGAAAATGTGATATTTGTTTTATTCCCGATAAAATATAGCTTTTCTGTCAAATAGATACGAACTTCCCAAGACAATGTCGCAAATGTCAAGTGACACGACATCTAACTCAACCTCATCAAAGAACTAGGAAGTAATTGCAAATATGATTTTACACTGCTTCATGACTTGCAACTTAGCATCCTCACACACCCAACCTAATGGATATGGTTTCACATGAGGCATAGTCTTTAAACCCAACTTCTTAACAATTGCTTCAGATATTAAGTTAACTTGAGATCCACTGTCAAACAAAGTATCTATCTTTGTATGCTTCACTATAACCATGACATGGAAAACCTCACTTATTTTCTCTTGATCAAGAACACTTTCCAATTTAGCAGATTGAACTGAAGAACTAGAATTAGTAGTAGATATACCTTTTCTTCCCATTGTTGTGATCTTAAATTCATCTCCTGAATCTGATCCCAAATCTTGTTGAGTTGTTGAAACATTCTTTTGTTTCCCCTTATCCTGAAACTTCATTGGTCGCAACTCTGGATGTAGTTTCCAACATTGTGCTTCCTCATGTCCCTTCCTTTTGTAGTGAGGACATGTAGGTTTTTCTTCAGCTTTCTTTACTGTAGTTGATTTCTTACTCTTCCATTTCCCTTTCGACTTCTTCTCGAACTTGTGTGGTTTCTTATCTTCAAACACATGCTTTCCCTTGCTAGCTTCAAGATGAGTAGCTTGTACTAACACTTCATCAATATTAATAGGGCTAAACATCAATATGGTGTGTCGAAGATATGAATGCATACCACCAATGTATTTCATAAGAGTTTCATGAGTATATAATGGAATTCCCAAAGACAATGCTTTCTTCTTAAATTCATGTGTATATACTTGAACATTTTTCCCCTTTCCTTGTCTTTTATGTTGCCAATCTATTATTGCAGTTTGCACATAAGCCAATGGATAAATTGTTTTCTTATTGTAGTAGTAAATTCATCCCAAGAAGAAATTACTTTACCATATTGAACGAGATCAATTTGTGTCTTAATCTCGCACCATATCAAGGTTGTGCCACCCAGACAAAGAGTAGCCAGCTATATCTTTGCAGTGTCATCCACAATCTTTTGTACCCTGCAATATACCTCAATCTACTTGATCCAATTGTCCAACTTTTCTGCATTCTATTCTCCATCATAAATTGAAAATTCAAACTTTACATCCAATTTCAATAAAGGCAAATCACGAGCATGTGAAGACTTCTTAGAGGGATTCTTTTTACATGAAGAATGTTCACTTGCACCATTGGTAGATGATGATGAGGATGATGGTGAAGAGGGTTCTGAAGTTCCACCACCTTCACCTCCTCCTTCAACTTTTACTGAAGATTCTTCGTCGCCGGTCTTTTGAACTCTTCGATGCAAATCATCTATCATCTCCCTCATCATGCAGAATGTATCCATAACTTCCTCAGGTCTCGTGGGAGGATCTTCTCCTTCCTTTCCTTTGAAAGCCATCTTTTGATTATGAAATCTCCTTTGAATCTTTGGCTTATAAATTGCAAGCTTACCTTTACCAAGCTTGAATTTGAACCTTGTAAGCATTCACTTGCAAACACTTGTCAAAAATTTTCTCTTCTACCAACTTGATTCGAAAATCCTTAGATGTTAATTTATTTCTCAAATACACATAAACATCCAATTTGATTAGAAATATACATGATCACTTTGACTATTTGCAAATAATATGAATTCACTTATATATCCAAAATCACTTCAATGATAAATAACTTGCAAGATAACTAAGAGAAATAGAACAACAATAATAAAACACATACACAAGTTTGTTAACGGATTTCACCCATCTTGGGCTACGTCTTTGGGTCCTCTTCCAATTGAGACCGCTTTATTAATGTTCAAATGTTTGTGTTCTGACAATGACCTTTTTATTCATTGCCCAAACGCATAAACAAAGTGCACCATTGAATTCCTCTCAAAATTATGAGAAAAATGAGTATAATCACCCTATACTTTCCTCGAGAAACCCTTTAGCATGTGTTACAATGCAAACTCAAAGTCTAGATAGCCTATGACATGAACTTCGATGCAAAAATATGTTATCTATGGCACACATATCCGTATCCTTACTTTGTCAAACTTAGTCATACTTTGTCCCCTGCCTCGGTCCGAGCACCATCTTAAATAGGGTGCAGGCCCTAACTGTCATTCATAATCTTTGGCAAACTTTAATATATTATCATTGGGATCTTGTAGCAATAGGCGCCTTGGGCACATTGGTTAAGTTTGAATATTATATGGCGGGTCGTGGGGTCAAACCCCGTCGACCACGCCATATGTTATGGCATTTTGTTGAAACCGTATGTTATAAATAGTGTTGGTTTGTTATTCAAATGCGGTGGCATATATATAGTTTCAAACAAACCCCCACAGATTTTGGTTACAATGCACTCCACATTAAAGTACAACAACCGTGGGATCTGGTTGGGAAGAAGTGCAACATATATAGAATCCAGATGAGACATCATTATCCTTTCTCTCGCTTGACGAAGATGAAGTTGTTCAACCTTGATTTCCTCCTACACATAAAGATGAAGAAGTGATTAGTCCAAATGATGCAGATGATTTCGTGGAGGACCTCTATGACATGGTTGATCAACACATTGATGATTTCATATAGGTTGGGAGACGTAGATGGTATATGGGTTGCTTCATTTTTTTATAGAGATCCCATTTATGACATTGAGGGTAGTTCTCGCGTAAAAGGGGTTGAATTGTCCTTTTCAGAGAACTGGTCACATGCATATGATTCAGATTCTTGGTAACTCAGTGATGATAGGGTCATGGGTTTATTTCCCCCATTTGAGGATGACTTGTCATAATATACTCAAGATGAATTTCAATCATCCCTTGGGAGTTGTGATGTATGTCCTTTTGGGGTTTTAGATTTGTTATATGAGGATTTTCGATCACCTTTGTAAACAAATTTTGATGGATACAAAATTGTGGCCAGCATGGAGAAATTAGAGACTCACACTACCGAGAATCAATGTTTTCATCCTGGGGATTTTTACAAGGATATGCAGATAAAAATGCAACAAATTTTCAATAATAGGAAGATTTCTTTCTCCAGACATAAGGCTATCCCTTGCCTTTATTCTTCTTCTTTGGGAAGCCATACAATTTTATTTCGATCTCTCATATCCTCTCATTCTTTAGGAAGCAGTGGTACTCTAAGTGAAGATGAAGACGAGTCATCATCTAGACGCAACAATCCTCTTTAGAGATGGGTTGATCAGGCTTGTGGCCATTTTTCCCAGCAGGATCATCTCCCTTCCACCCACTTCCATGAGTTGCTTTCTATGATTGATTACACGATTATTTATACTAATGATTATTTCGTGCTTAAATTATCTTCGTTGTATTACATGATTAAGCACAGGGGAAAATACCTTTATGAGTTGCTGAGCAGGTGGTTGCACTGGTTGTACGATTTCACATGACATCCACAAGACTTGATCACCATGGGCCTCGAGCCCTAGGTAAGTAGGTAGGTCATTTTGCTTTCTTTCACTTGCATTTGCTTGCTCATAGTACTTAGTTGCATTTGCTTAGAGTTGCATGTCATATCTCATTTTTCATTTTGTTCTATTTGATTGCATACTTGTTATGATCATTTGCTTTCATCATATTACATGTTAGTTTATAAATTTTTGAAAAAATGCCAAATTTTCTTTTAAATATTAGTTGAAATTTTGAATTTTTTTTATCATATGGACAAAGGGTGAGTGAGCCACCCTCGATATCCACAGTTTGTTTGTTTCAGTGTGTGTAGGAATAGGTATTACCGGAAGATGCTAAGGTTCCCATGCACTCTACGACGAGTACATGTCCCCGAGTAGGAGCCAAATGTTATCTCCCATTCCTATGGATAACTAAGGAGATGATGTGTCAAGGTCCTCAGGTTGTATACCTGGAGTACCGAGAGGTAGATGAGCAGGCATGGGCCCCTATCATACTGCACATCACCATCCAATCGATGGAAGCAACATCCACCACACCCATCTTGGTCCACAGCAGAAAACACGTCTTGCTTCATGAGGTAACAAGTCCGATGTCATGGTAAGTGTCATTTTAATATTTGGAGCATCTGAACATGTTGCTAACGATTCTTTCTTGATTTTGAAAACATTTGCTTGGAAATTATGCTTTTTTCCCTATTTCACCTTGGTGAGTATCTTAGTTTCCTAGTAAGTGGCCACCCTCAGGGAAAGGGTTTCTACTGGGGGTCCCCTTGAAGGGTCATCGTACCATTCCTACTCATACTTGCCACCTTCCATCACTTCTTCCCCTCAGTTTCCCCATCTTTTAGGTCTTTGGGCTTATTGACCCAAGAAGGGAATGTACCTCATTTCATGGGAAGAAGGGGCCACTATGCTCGGACATCCTCGAACATATCTTGAAACACTTTCATTCATTTTAGGCCAATAGCAGTACCTTTGCAAATTAGCCACCGTCTTGCCTACACCAAAGTGACCAGCAATAAGAGAAGAATGGGCTTCTCTTATTATGTTGATTCTTTCACCCTGTGGAATACAT
>JASDQU010306113.1:64224-75630 GCA_032191745.1 Picea mariana | reverse complement strand
TGAAATTTGCACCCTACTTGGGTAATTTGCACTATCTCTCTCTTGTGCAACTATCTTTTGGTGTTTTATCTTGGTATATTATGGAGATAAAGTTGTGCACACCTCTTGGAGGCTTGATTTCTTGCTTTTGATGGATATTGCTTGGTAACCTAGGGTTTGTTCATGCTATTTTGTGAAATTAGTAAGGAAATTTCTGCATTTTGTTGGTGTTTTCTTCTAGTTTCATTGATATTATTGTTTTAAACCCTTGTAGGAGTATAAGAGCATACACGCTCCACCAGAGTCCATTTTAGTTGCAATTTGACAAGTCATTTTTTACAAGGTTGCTAGGAGTAGTAAAAGGGCTTACACCCTCTTAGACTTACCTTAGTTGGTTTTGCATGCTCTAGGGAGTAGAAGTGCCTACACCCCTAGAGATATTGTGGAATCAAAACTCATAACCAAGACTCCATTTACCCATAGATTAAAGGCACTAATCTGAAATTTGCTTTGGAGAAATAAATTACTTGCATTGGAATGCATGATTTTATGATATATTCAAATTGTTTGAAGTAGAATTAATTCTATATGTTATTAGCCTCTTTGAGACTCTAGGGTGTCATCTTTGGCCAAGTATTTCTTGTTGTTGTATTAAATTTGTGTTACAACCATTAGGGATGCAGCAAAACACTCTTAAACCCTTACTTTACCCATTGATCTACCATAAGAATTTGCTTGCTAGTTGTCATTGATAATCTACTTGATATTGGCTAATTGTTGGGCAAGTTGTTTGTTGATTTCTTGGGGCAGATTTTGCTGTTATAGCAATATTTTTCTACAGCAATAAGGATGTCATAATATCTCTTCAATAACATTACTTAAAAGCCTTACTTTATCATTGAAGTCTTGCTTTATCTTACTTAAGTTATGCTAGTCATTGCTAGCTTAATATCTTGCATCTTTACTTGACATTCAATGACATATTTAGCATCTTTTATTACCATTTACTCGCTGACTTATATCATTTTTTACTGCTGCTACATAGGACAACAAGCTTCAATTGCTTGTCCATTTGAATATTAGGCTTGTATATTTGTCTTTTCTCTTGTCTCGAGCAGGTAGAATTCTCCTCTGCAGGTACTCAAGTCTTTGGCCACCATTTACCATCACCAAGACTCATTTCCAAGCCATCTTCCCTTTCTTAGCTTGACCTATAGGGGAATCACCTTCTATTACTCCAATTTCCATCTCATTTCCTCCTAGGGTCACCCGAAATACCCACCTTGTGTAGGATTTCTCCTTCACTAAAGCGAGGGGAGTACCTATCTAAGGTGACAATGGGTAGGCATTCCCAAAGTTCTCGCCATGTTTTGGATTCGGTCATCTTTTCCCAACCTACAATTTGTGCAATAACAATGTGCAGGCTTCTTTAACCGATGGAGCAGTCATTATAAGAGGAACTTCAAAGGAAAACCTATCTTCAAGAGATATTGGGACGCCCTTCCCAAATACAACTGCTAGATCATTTGGATTGCTCGCAAAAAATGGATCTTCAATAACGAAACCTAAAGCTCTAGAATCGTAGCTTTGAATGCTTGTGCCCTTCTAACAAAATGCATGAGGAATCAGGTGATTTGCAAAGATCAATGTCTGGAAAATAGTGAAGGAAATTGGTTACATCTATATAAACAAGGCAGTATGCAAATCGGTTTTAAAAACTCCATTAAATCCACTCCCAAATGGGTATTACGAATGGAAGTTGGAGAATTCAAGGAATCTATATCAAAACATAGTGACAACATTATTTTCTTTGATGGAACACCCAGGATCAATCCAGGGGCGATAGGAGCATGGGGGGTAATATGCAAATTCTGAAGTCATTATGCCGTAAACTTCCTGTGGGGAATTGGTTTGAAAACCAATAATGAGGTAGAGACATTGGCTCTCTATGCAGGCCTTCAATTGGCACACTCAAAAGGAATTAAAAAAACTTATTGTATGTGGGGATTCCATGTTGATCATCCAAGCCTCGATCAAGGTACCTAAAGTGGAAGGTAATTTTATCTTTGGAGTCTTATTTCGATCTATCGAATCTCTCAACAATTTTGACAATTATTTTGTCTACCATATCAAACGTGACCTCAACAAAGAAGTTGGTAACATGACAAAGAAGGGAACCAATATTGGCAATGGTTTTCTAATCGTAAATGGAATCTCAAGGTTCTTCACCATTTTATAAATATCTATGATGATTATAAATGAATTGGGAAGATAGCATAGCATCTCCTTAAATGACATGTACCTCTTTTGTGTCAACAATCATGAGAATTACATTGAAGTCACCCCAAACGAGTGTAAAATTGGGTTATCAAAGGCAATAATGGGTCGTATTTTCTCTATCATAGAGTGGTAAGATCATGACTCGGAATTTCAGCTCTTCTAGGTAACCGACGCCTATTCCTTGGACCATCATCATTGCTCCGGAAAGTTCTCAAAATACAAGCATTGTCGCGCCAATTTATTCCTCTGTCTCTTTAGAAATCACTTTGTTGTGTGTTGGATTTATTATTGAGGGGACTCCCATTCTTTAAACACTGAGTATTGGGCCTTTCTCAAGGATGCTTCCTCTGAAATTTAGGACCCTTGGTCGAACTTGAGTTGCAATCCTTGTGCAACTTTGTATCCTAATTTTCAATACAACTTGGCCAGCATCCTCATTTGTTATTCTGGAACTGCAGATCCCATTCAAAATTTGTTTACTCTGTGTTATTTTGAAGGGTCTCATTTGAAAATCAATGCACTCTAGGGGCACCCCGGGCCCAATTTTTTTCCAACCTTTTCAATCTTTGGATTCAGATGTAAAGGATAAAGGGGACAAATCATGTATAGACAATTTATGAACCACTGCATCCTAGCAAGCCTTCTTCATCATATGGATGTGATTGAGCAGGCTGGTAATCAAAATCGAGCTATGGAAACTCCATAGAAGTTAAATCTAGGTTCCAACCAACAAACTACAACATATTCACAAGTTGGAAGTTCTGGCGAAATTCAAGCAAAAGGAGGAGCTGCAACTATGGAAACTGAAGATCACATCCTAGGTCATGTTGAATTCTAGGCAAGACTAAAACATGAGAATGAATTATGATTGTTTTTTAAATGTATTTTGCTTCTAGAACAGTTTGTAAAAGTTTTTGGCAATTGGAATTGTAGACAATTCAAGCATCTCATTATATTGTTTGACGATATATTTTTAGAAATGAACACATACAACATTGAGCGAACTCTTGTAATTTTTGCTTGTTATTTTGCCTATGGTGCAACTCTTTATATAACACAGATCTCCAGTTCCTTTAAAAAAAAACCTTCTTCCATGTAATGTATTAACCTAAAATTTGAAGAGAAGAATATCATGAAATTGTGAGAAATAAGACATTGACACAACTATTTCGTCCAATGTAACCTTAATATTACAAAGTTTCTTTGATGCACGCTTAAGGCCATCTCCACCTCTACTTGGATGATTTTGGAGTTCTAAAACCCTCCCATATCAACACAATACGTGTCTATGTTGATCAAGTCAAATTTTATCAAGTGTGAATAGAATTTGCAAAAATTCTAGCACTAACCCCTTTCATTGGTCACTGGGTGAATCCACATGAGCTAGGTATTGCACAAAAATAAATAAAATTATGCTATATTCTTTAAAAATCCAACTAATGTCCCCGAATGGGGTGTCACATTTGTCTTCATGAAAATGTACTTGGAAGGAGGTGGCTCTGCCACCTGGTGTCATGAGCTTCTAAATGGGTGTGTAGAGGGTGCCTCTTATTTCTTCCAATGCAATATTATAACCCACATCATGAATATGGAGCATGAGAATTTGAGGATGAAGTTGGTAAAGGGTATTGCTAAAGGGATGAGAATTAACTGCAATCCCACTCTAGTTTAAATGGAAATTACTATGTACCATATGATAAGCCGCCCCGAGATGACCACATCGTAGGTGAATGGAAAATTTCTTAATGCGCGCCCGACTCTGGTTTTCTTTCCCATGTGAAATTGCAGGTTTTGGTTAATAACATTGCCATCCCCCCTTCTTGATGTTGTTGGAATTCTTGTTACCTAAATTCCACACATTATAGAAAGAGTGCACCCTCGAAGGGCCAGAGGTTCCAATCGTAGAATTCACATGCAAATTCGAGACATGGTAGAGTCTACTAGTGATTCAGAGAGGGAAGTTGATGCTCAAACACTTTAGAATGAAGCGATGAGTGTAGAATGACAATGCAAGATTCTACTTTGATTTGGGGGTGCAAGGTCGAATGATATGAAGAAGGATTCATGCCCATGGGTGATGTTTCTAACCACCCCACCATTGTTGATAAGCAGGGTTCAAAGGGCCAGTTGTGAAGGCTTTGAAGGCCTTAAGGTAGGTAGTCAACCCTCCAAGCTCGTGAATTTTTTGTCAGAGGAAAGGAGCCATGATGAATCTACGTGCAACTTTCGTTTGGAGGATGACCACTTGGACTTTCTCTTCGAGGTTTGCAGTGAAGTGGCAGACTTAAAATTATGAATTGAGCAATTGGGCCAAAAAATATCTCTATTGCTAGCTTTGTGTGCTAGGCCGACTAAGCAACAGCATGATTTGGACTTGTCTACCCAGGACGCAATTCATCTGAATATGCCAATCTCCTCTGGATAAACAAGTTTCTCACTTAGTATAGTTGTTGATCGTTTCCCTCTAGTTAGTTTTTTCTTGCAGACTCATTGCTCTTGCATTAAATATTAGTGGTGTCTTGATGTCAATACTTTTTTATTAGTCCTATATTCATACTGAACATCTTCATTTTTCATTTCTGCATATATGGGGTTATCTAATTTCTGAACTATGGTTGAGTTGGGTCGATTTCCTTTCATGGAAACCGATGCTCATGAAGGTTGTATGCATGCAATTTTTGTTTTCTAGAAGGAAATACAATTTTTCTTACAAAAAAAATAAAAATCCAATGAATGTACCCTATAATTATTGGAACAAAATTTCCAATGAGTCCTTATTTTCCCAAATCTAACTTCACAAGCCTAGTCTACTAAGTGCGCAAGTTACACATCTCTTGGGGGCCCAAATTTCATAGTCATGACTTCATTTATTGAATTATATTTTGAATCTGAACTAGAGAGAAAATCGGGTGTAGCAATGATGTAGGGATATTCAAGACCCTTTTAAGGGTATATACCATATACAAAGTTTTTGACCCTCGACTGTTAAGAATAAACTTTCGTAAGATGGGGACTAGTATAGGGTAACAATTTGGTCGTAGAGGTTCACAATTTAAAAAATGATGTTGTTTTGGATCACAACATAAATTTAAAGCTTGTAGGTTGTAGTTTACCTCAAGACCTTTCCAACGACGTGGCATTTTCCCCATTGTGAAATTGGATGATTGAATTAGAGTTGTTAGAAGTCTCTAAACTAGTTTCGAGGGTGTAATTTGGTCATCTTACCCAATGAGGTTCATGAAAAAAAGAATAAGTAGGTTACACAACATTTGTCTATTATTGGATAGTGTAGTATTCATCAAGATCCTAGACTTGTGAACACAAAAGATAATATCAGTCTCTAGTGGTCAAAATGGTAGGAATACATAAATTATGATGTAAAGTGAAAAAAAAAAATGATAAAGGCATCCCAACCAATGTACAATACAATGTTACATTTCCAAAATAGTTTATTGTTTAGCTTATATATAGTCAAAATTATGTATTCATTAATTCAAATAATTATATTCTTTCAAGTTGATGCAGATGATGTTGACTCGAACGAATCAGAGGGTACTGACAATCGTTTAACTCATATGTTTTTTATTACATCTTTAAATGTTAGCAATTTTATTTTGTTTCATTTTAACTCGTATTCTTTAATTATGTTTTTACAGAGTGAGGATGAGAGGGTTCAAAAGATGAAGAGGGCATTAACAATAGTTCAATAAAATTCATTTATTTTCCTGATACATGTACGTATTTTTTCATGCAAGGTTGTATATAAAGTTGACATTTTCGTGGTGTGATAGTGTACCACTCATTTTAATTGGAAAAAATAGATCATTATTTTATGATTAAATTTGAAATCTTGTCATCGTGTTTATATATACATGTTTTTCTGCTCTCGTGGTGTAAAACCAATTGAATGTTAAAGCGGTAAAATTTCACAATTGTTCTAGTCATGGTGTGAAATTGATTGTATGTTAGTGGGGTGGTGCATTTATATATACATGTTTTTTTCTCTCATGATTGGTACACTGTGAAAAGACTTATTATAGTCATCACTCTAATCAATATTTAAATTTTGTAAAATTAATAATTACAAAAAATAAAATAAAATAATCAATGATAATCAAATAAATAATAAAAATTAAATTGAAAATAATAATATTAAATAATAAAAATTAAATTAATCTAAATAATAAAACCATTGATAATATAACTGTGATGCTAAAATGGTGTAATTGTGACACTAAAACTACATCACGATGTTATATGACATATTGATTTCAATATGATTTTAGAAAACAAACAAACAAAAAATTGCAAATAGATAATTACATCACAAAAGTGACACTCAAACAATGCATAAGTGAAGCAATATGGCGCCTAAAAGATGTAAATGTGATACAAAAGTTTCATATTTAGTTGCTAACATGACACCAAAAGTATAAAACGCGTTGCCAAAACTATGCTAACAAAAGTGATAACAATGCTAAAATGATGCATGATGACCGAAACTGATAAAAAATATGTTTTTGACACAAAAACATGTTTTTTTTACAAAAAAAAAACAATGGAAACCCAATGAAAAATCTCATTTTCACAAACATTTTAGATGCATAACAAAAGAAAAATTTGTGCATGGTAGAAGCGCGCGTCGAAAATAGAAATGCAAAAATGACGCTTGAAAGAGCACACATCAATAACTTCAATGCAAAACATGATGCATCCCTTTGCATCATGTAAACTTGATTTTTTTAGAGATAAAATTGCATTGCGTCGTGATGCTAAATGTGATGAGCTATAACCTTGTATTGTAGTAGTGTTGGTATTCACAACAATTGATATGTGTATTATCACCTAATTAATCCATGGTCTTCATTTAAAGACCATGGAGGGTCAGTTGTATGACAAGACAGAGCATTGTAATGAACATATCCTTTCTTTATTGTGCAATAATACAAAATTTCCAATTGTTATATGCTTGTTTCCCTCTTTGAGGGATTTACCACATAAACCTTGATGTCTTGATCTTTGATCTTTGTGAGTTAATTGTCTCTAGTGGTTGTTCCTTTGGTTTCTCATTTATGATTTCCCAATATGGTATTAGAGCACTTGTGAGGTCAACTTTGTCTTTATTTGAAGATTGAGGTGGTTGTGTTTAGAATTTTAAGAGATTTAGATTCCTTATTTCAAATATGAAGTCAAACTTATGGAACCGCCAATCTTGGCTCTTTAATATCTGGGGTTTCTATTCATTTTTAGACAAATCCATGCATCATGGAGAAAATCAAATAGTTCGAATGAATTTGAAATGTGCTTTTAATTTCAACTGGTGTGTCTTTCATTTCTCTCATAAAGGCCTTCATATGATCAAGATTTAAACTTGTTCTCCCAATCTATCATGGTTATTTGTTTCCAATGGTGTAAGAACTTCAATTTATAAATATGTTTTTAAATATATGTACACCATTTTTCTTAGGTTTTACGACATTGTTTTTTGCTTTTTCCCACAGTCTTCTTCATGTTTTTGAACAAGTTGCCTAGTTTTTGTGGTGGTTTTTTACTAGTTTGTTGTGCAAAAGTGTTAATGGCCATTATATTGGCCCCATTGGGATTGTAGTTCATCATTTTTGGTTTGTCAAAGGGTCAAACACTTCCTTTATCTTAACCTACAAGCCACACCTCACTCTTGTTTCTTGGGCTAAGTTGAGTGTCATAACCATATTTAATTCTCAAAATCCTTATTTTGTGGGTCGGTTCTTCCTAAGTGATGGATATTTGGCACCTACCACAAGGAGGAGCCTTGTGGGTGTTTCCCTCCTTCACTCAATCCTTTTTTTTAGGGGCCATTACCCAGGGAAACCACCATTCCGCTTATTTTTTAATGGAGTCCTTGTGCCACCCACCATGTGCAACTTGCCTTTGAAAAGACTCATCCAACTTTAAACTTTCATGATATAGCTTGTTTATACAACCTACCATGTGAATTGATAGCTCATCGAAGTGCCATGCAGACTTACCATGGTCAATATGCCACATTGCCATGTCATTCATCTATCACGTGTCAATGCCACAATAATTTCATGTGAGAAATCTACCTAGTCAACATTGCCATGTTAGTCCCCAATCATCTATCTTCCATGTGATATCAACACCTTAGTGTATCCCTCTTTGTTTGGATATTTATTTTCAAAGGTGAATTTCAATTGGGCATGATTTTTTCATTCTCAGCTTATTTTTGGTATAGATTTTTGGAGAGTGTGTGTTTTTTGCTATATCCATTAGTTATGTTGGTTTTTGGGAAGTTTGGCCTTTAATTCTTTTTATTTATAAGGAAACCCTCTCTAACCCTTAATTTTTGAACTCTTGAAGGGCATATCTTGGTCATCTGGACACAGTTTTTAGTTTTTTGTTAGATATTTTTTCATGCTTTATAGTGGTGCAATCAATTTATGTATTTATAGTCATTTGATTTCTATTTTTCAATGGAAGTTCCACATGGAACATCAACAAAGAATTAGAAGACTAAGGAGGATTACTTTGGGAACACAAATTACACCTTTGGATGCCTTCAAGAATTCCAAGTGGGAAAACGAAAATGATGAAGCCCATAGACTCGTTGCAATGTTCATCTTTAAATATTTGAATCTTCACCTTTAAGGAATCGACTACCATGATGCAAATTAGACCACACTTGAGTATTTATTTGGTAAATAAAATGAAATATGAGCTCATCGAATTAAAACTGAACTAATTGTTTTGGACTTTGTTTAATTTAGTCGCATTGAAGATTGTATCTCGAGGTTTACAACTTTCAGACTTTTTCTTGCAAATTGTGGTATGGAGAAGTAAGGTGATCACATGATACTTTTTGTTTCAACATTTTATTCTACAAAATAATATTTTGGATAATCTTGTAAAATGGCTATTTTGAATCATTTTTTGATCAACTGGTGCAAGAGCAATACAAACTCCTACATGTTGGTATCATTTCTACAAATACCAATAATAAAGCCTTAATGGTGTAGTAGAAGCAAGTTTCTACTCTAAGAAAAATAAAAGGAAAAAGGATAAACCCAATAAGTCTTCCTCTATTCCAAATCTAGATTAAAGAGGAAAATCCAAGGGAAAGAACATGGATAAACATTGTAACTTTTGTGGGCAATATGGCCACAATGAATCACATTGCTAGAGCAAGGTGAAAGCATCTGAGCCAACAATCAAGCAACATTGCATCAAACTTGATCTCACTTCTTCTTCTTCTTCTCATCATTCTTCTGAAACTTGTCCCCTTTTTATTTATGCCTGCAACTTTAATACAAAAACTTTTGTTGTAAATGAATGGATCTTGGGTTTAGGGTCCTCCCATCAAATGGCTAAGGAAAATCCAAGATTTCTACACTTGATTATTGTAATGCACAGGGCATAATTTTTTTGGTGATAATAATTACTTAGGAGTTTTAGGATTAGTAACTATTTAGTTGGATGGTGGTGCTTTTAACCATGTACTTCATGTTCTCAGTCTCTCCTGCAATATTATATCCATTTACCATATAACTCGATTTGGTGTCAACAAAGCTATAGGATTTTCATCACATCGTGTTGTAATCAAAGATATGCATGATAGTCATCTTGTAATAGCTCAAGGTAGTGTCGATGATTTTTCCAAACTTCACAAGTTTGATAGCTTTGAGTCATCTTCACTGTCTTATGTTTTGCTAGCTCATACTAATGATTTGAGTTCACTATGGAAGGAGCAGTTTGGACACTTAAATTATCAATCACTTTAATGGTTATGTAAGTGTGAAATGTGAATAATATTACTATCATTCCTTACTTAGATGGTGTTTGTTTAGGTTATGTTCTTGCAAAGCACCATCGGGATTGTATTGACAAAGGCACCTCTTTTCTCACATTGGTACCTTTATAACTTATTCGTAGTGATTTATGTGGTCCTTTTTCCTATAGTTGCTTTTATGGTCATAATTGCTCTTTATTAATGATTTTTCCAACCACACATAAGTTTATTTTCAAACCATGAAAGTGAATTTTACAATATTTTTGAGTGTTTAAGGCCATTGTTAAAAATCCATATGGTCATCACATTCAAAGATTCAAATTGGATAATGGAGATGAATGTGATAACAATAAATTCATCGTATTTCATTCTTTAGAAAGATTTAAGGTGCACCATATTATCTTTTATACATCACAACATAATGGTGTGTTCAAGAGAAGGAATTGAACCTTAAAAGAATGACTAATGAATTGATCCAATCTAGGTATCTAGTCTCTAAGTTCTAGGTTGAAGTCATTGACTTTGTGAATTACAAATTGCTACTCTCGCTAGCTCATTGTCAGAATAATCATCTTTCACCCATGACCCGTCCTATTTGAGTGAACCACACTACTACCAAGGTTGTGAAAAATGTAACATCGAGACAAATGTGGAGGAAGAATGAGCTAGTTGTTAGAAACTTCCAAGTGTGTTATTATGATGCTTGGGTTCATATTTTGGATCGGAAGCATAAATATCTACAACCCAAGAGTCATAAATGTATTTTTATTGATTATTTAGAGGATAACAATGGTCATTGATTTTGTGTACCCTACAATACAAAGGAAATACTTAGTGGAGATGTTTGCATTTATGAGCGTTTTTAAGCTTGTGAGCCTAGTTTGGCACATGTGCCATCTTCAGCCTACCAGTCAACTTCTCCATTTACTTATATGTTGACTTTTCCTTCACGTTTCTCTTCTTCTCATGATATTGATTCTATTATGGATGTAGTTCTTATTCATATGAAGTTATGGAGGAGAAGCCACTAGCCCACTTTGCTATCAAGTCTTCCTCTTTCTTTTGTTCCCATAGATTGACCACTTGCTAGATGGGTCCAACATACTCAAGAAGTTGTGGTTCTTTAGGTTGTAATCATAAACCAAACTCATTCATAGATCTAACATGCATGTTTGGCTCTTCCAATTCAAGATTCAAAGACTTAAGATCTAATAACTTTTCATTACACATATCATCAACCAAAATAGGGTGAATTGATGAATGAAGAGTATATTTCTTGGTTGGTGCATGATACATGTGATTTAGTCCCTCTTCACCAAGGGAGGAAGATTTTGAAATGTAAGTGGGCTCATAGAACTAAG
>JASDQU010306113.1:44630-59059 GCA_032191745.1 Picea mariana | reverse complement strand
TATATATATATATCAGCAACAAATGATAATAAGAGCTTCAAATTTAACAGGCAAAATCTAGTACAAGATATCAGAAACAAAGCTATCAATAACTAGATGAATTTCCAATGATTAAAGCAAGACTTTGATCGCAATTATGGGGCTATTATGTAGTGTTATCAACAAGTTTTGTAACAACCTTATGGTTGTAGCAAACAATTGGTACAACAACAAATTCTAGCCACTAAAATCAACAAACAATCCACCGAAAAGGTATCTAATAACTAGTAGATTAATTATGGCAGGTTGCAAGTGACTTTTAGTGGCATAATAGTGAGTAAAGAATGATACGAAGATGATTTTGTTGCAGCCTTATTGGATGTAGCATTAAGTTTATAACAACAATGTGTCTACTTGGCCAATCAAGATGCCCCTAGGGAACAAGAAAGCTTATAACATGTAGAATTAAATCTAACTTGAACAATTGAAATAGCTCAAGAAATCACGTATACCAATGCATGGATATTCAATCTCTAATACAAGTATATCAGTGCCTTGTCTATTGGGTTATGGAGTCTCTTGTATATGAGCTAGGGTTTGTTACTTCTCTAGGGGTGTAAGCCTTTTTACTCCCTAGAGCAAACAATCCTTAGCAAGGTAAATCTACAAGGGTGTAAGCCCTTTTGCTCATTGTAGCAAACTTTGCAAAGTAGCTTTTTCAATGACAAGAAGATAGATCTTGATGGAGGGTGTATTACCTTATAATCCTCCAAGGATTTAGACAAATTAACCTTGAAACAAGAAGAAACAATACAATTATGCAGAAATTCCTTACCAATTTCAAGAGATAGCATGAAAGACCCTTCTTTCTCAAGAATATCCCATCACATTACCAAGAAACAAGCATCCAAGAGATAGCGCTTAGCCTTTTCCTTCAATAGACAAGTAAAAGCATCCACAAAACACCAAGAGAGAGATAGAGCGATTTTCCCAAGTAAGGCGAAAATTCCGGCGAAGAGAGTATGTAATTCTCAAAACCATGATGATAAAATGAGAGTGGAATGACCTCTATTTATATGAGGTCATCAAACCCCAATTTGTCCACTTTTGCAAAAGTCCACATCAAATTAGAGAGGTTGACCTTCTCTATTTTCCTTTTACAACTTAAAATTACAAAATTACATAAATAATCCCTTTAAAGGGTGACATCATGCCCTAAAGGGGTACTCTAGGCCTCAATGGTGAGACGGTGAGCCTCTAGATGCAAGTCGTTGGGCCTCCAAATTCCATGTGTCACCTCATCGTGTGATAGGGTGACAAGCAATGCATCTCTCTCCATCAAATCACATCACATCACCATCGAACCCCATCAAAAGGTGACATCAAGGGCTAGGATATGATGTCCTAGGCCTCCCAAGGCCAACGTTGAGGTGCTAGGGGTTGCAATGTGACCCTCTCATACTGTCCAAGTGCCTGCAAAGGAAACATTCATCTTTCCAAGTGTGCAATGAGATGGGGCACATCATCCAACCTATGGGATTCAAGCCCTCGTGAAGGTCCAAGTGACATTATGCCTCCATGTAAAAGCTTCCACCTAGCAAGGTCCGGCAAAGACAAACAAGTATGCCCTCCAAGGGTCCACAAGCCACATATATCATGCCAATTATTCCATATTTAATAAAAGAACCACCCAAACATGTGCATCAAATATCCCCTTTTCAAAATAAGCAAATGCTCAAAGACCTTATAAAACTTGCCAAATTTAATTATGGGAGGGTTGTCATGGTGCCCTATTGGGTAGATCAATCTCCAAGTCAAGGAGTGTTTCCCAAGAGGACCCTCTCTAAGTCATGTAAAAGAGTGTGAGATGTATGGGGGAAAGACTTTTGGGCATGGGGTTTCTTGACATACAAGGGCTCATATTGTTTCGTTTATGGGTGCCTTTGTAGAGGGTGTGTTGCATCCTCATTTGCAATGCAACCTTTTTCTAAGCCCTTTGTTGGCCATTAATTAATTATGGTCTGAACATTGAGTACTATATGCAAGGGAAAGTAAAGAGTATCACAATGCCACTTGAAGCTAGGAACACATTGAGTGGCATATGCAAGGAAAGTAAAAGACACTGCAAGTGCATTCCCTCAACAAGCGAGACATTTATTAGTTGTGTGTTTTATTTTCTAGGTCCTTGAATCTTGTGGATAAGCACTTCAATGCTCTTAGGACCCTAAGGAGAGCATCTAGAGGATAACGTTCAGCTTTTTTCTTTTGCCAACTATAATGCCTCTGGGCCTTTAGCCCCTTCTTCCCATGAAAAGAGGTACAAGCCCTTATTGGGTCAATATGCCCAAAAAACCCAAAAGGTGAGGAAACAAAAGGGAAGAAGTGTGGAAAGTGACGAGTGCGGGAATGGTACGATGAACCTTAAAGGAGACCTCCTTGTAGAAACCCTTTTCTCGAGGGTGATCCATTTACTAGGACAACATGTCAACCACCAACGTGAAATTAGGAAAAAGGCATAATTTCCAAGCATACGTTTTCAAAATCAAGAAAGGACCATTTGCAACATGTTCAAATGCTTCAATTATTAAAATGACACTTACCACAAGATTGGACTTGTTACCTCGTGAAGCAAGACTTGTTGTCCTATGTGGGCCAAACTGGTGTGGTGGATGTTGTTGTTGCGATTAATGGTGATGTGTGGTTGGAGGATGGGTTATGTCTTCTCATATGGCTCTTGGCACTCCATGTTTGCAACCTGCAAGCCTCGAGACATCATCTCCTTAGTTACCCCTAGAAATGGGGAGTAACATCTCGCTCCTACTTGGGGACATGTGCTCGTTGTAGAGTACATGAGAACCTCAACATCTCTTGATAAGATCTGTGCCTACACACACTGAAATGGAAATTGTTTGGTATCGAAGGTGGTGCACTCACCCTTTTATTCATATGATCAAAAATTTCAAAATCCAACTATGCATTAAAAATAATATTTTCCATTTCTAAATAAATGCAACTAAACTACCATGAACAAGCAAAAGCAAATGTAAGAAAACAAATGACCTACTTACTTACCTAGGGCCCATGGCCATGAAGAAGTCAAGTTATGTTGATGTGGGGTAGAAGGATAGACCCATCAACTGGTAATGGCATCTTTCTCCCATCCATGGTTGATAAATAATAAGTATCTTTCTCGGACTTCTTTTTGACGATGTAATGGCCAAGCCATAAAACTTCACTCTCCTTGTCGTACTTTGGCTTTCCCTTTCTCTTATCCAACATGAGTGCAAGGTTTCCTTCATTAAATTTAACATAAGGTAAGTTTTCAATGTAAGGTTGAGTTGGTGGACCTCCCTTGACCATGTTATTGATAGCTTATTCTTGCTCTTTTTATTTCTTATCTTTGTCTTTCTTAAGTACCTTGATGGACCATGGGTCTTTACCTTGGTATCCCGCAAGATTTTCTTTGTATTTTTCTGTCTTTGGGAGCAAAGTACCAATAAAATAACCTTATGCAAAAGGCAAATCTGAAGGATCATATTCAACAATGTGAGGTCCCACATCATACTCATCATAATAATTGAGGCCATTCGGGTCGACCACATGATTCTTGGCAACATGTTGACTGTATAAGATCTCAAATGTCCCATCTCCCATAGGGATATTTCCATGAGTAGGGTCCATACTGAGAAAACCACCAAGAGCGTCTAACCAACCTATTGAAAAGAGAATTCCCCAAGCATATGGAACATCAATCACAACTATACTCATGGTGACGCCAATATGAGGGAAAGCCCCAAGATACACCTCTATGTCTTGTATGAGACCATACACTTTTACTTTTCTTGAATCAATGTCGCAGATGTTTCCATAAGGGTGAGTTGGCTTCAAACCAAGTTGCTTCATAACCTTCAGGGACATCACGTTCAATGAGGCTTCATAATCCATCATACAATTATTCAAGCAAAAACCATTTATACCCAAAGAAAGATAAAAAGGAGGATTGTCCTCTCCTTTCCCTCTATCATACATAGTATTTAGGATGACCGGAGGATCTTCTACTTCTTCTTGTATTTTCAAAGCCTTCGGAACTTCCCTTCTAACAAAAGGAATTTTGCACATCTCTACCACAAGCATCGACGTGTTCATCTTTCCCATCATGCCAAGTACATTTATATTCAGACATAGCTCTTCCTTTGATGTTGCAGGTCGTGGAAGAACGCAACTAACTAGAGGTGGAGGAACTTCCTTGCTAGCTAGAGGTAGTAGAGGAACGCCCTTCTTTGCTACTTGAGGTGGTGGAACTGGTACTTTATTCCTCCTCGAGTAAGTCGGGATTTCCTTCTTTCTCAACTTATCCTTCAGAACTTCATCCATTTGATTTATCACTTTTAATCAAGTTTGTATAGCTGCCCTCTTTCTGAGTTCTTCAAGTTGTTCTTCAGTGACATTGATGCACTCTTCATCATGCAGAGTGGAAATATCAATGAAGATCAATTTTTCCATGGCACGTGGATACTTTTCTTTCGTCCGTCTTAGATAATATTCCTTCGAATGAGGTTCCTGGCAAGGCAGACACCATGGTAATTCCTCCAAGCAGACCATTTTAACCAGATCTAAGGTGTTAGGCGCCTTGGCTTCTTGTTGTGGCCTTGGTTTCCATCCTACGTTTGGTTGTCTGATAAACTTAGGTTTTGAGGGATGATGATATCTCTCCAAGGTTGTTAGCATGTTCATGATATGAGTATGAGTTTGGACAAACTAAGTATTCATTTGATCCAAATTTTTAGTTATTAGCGCAATTGGATCCTGGACTGCACTGGTTGAGATCTTTGTGTTTGATTATGTCTTGGCACGAGGAAAATAAAAGGGCTCTATCTTTGAGCTGATGAGACGTTCTTCAATCTGAGCATTGTATTATCTGGCCTTTGTCGAATTGTCATACATCCTTTCTTTTAAAATAAAACCAAATTGTCCTTCAAAAGCATTCAAGTAAAAGAGGAGAGCATATGCATCATATGGACATACATCCTTTGGGATTTGACTGCGTAAGTTGTCAAATCTAGTGTCAAATTCCTTCACTGTTTCATTTTCTTTCATTTTGATTTGATTGAATTGTATCAATAGCATTCACTATCCTTTTTAGTTCTCCATCTTTCCTTGAACAACTTAGAAAAAGCTTCATAGGATGTCAAGTGGTTGTCAGGTAAGCCTTGATACCACTATCTAGCATCTTCATCAAGAGACATAGCTAATAGCTTCATCGCAACATCTTCATGTTCTACATCGTTGTCTTTTATAGCCACACCAATAGCTTCAAGGTGCTCTTCATGTGTTATAACGTTGTTCTCGGTGAACTTTGGCAACCATTTGTGACACTCTTTTGGAATTGCATTGGGATAACCAGGGATAGTGGCCAGATTCAAATGTTTGTAAAGAATACTAGCCCAAGTGTGAGCCATTGGAGCGAGGGGAAGATTACATTGGAATAAGGTTTTGACAATGGGAGAATTGTGAGGAGGCATTCTTCGATAAACCTTGGAAGGCTTGAATCTTCCTTGGGGAAGATCTTTGGAGAAAGGTGGGTTCTTAGTTTGTGGAGTCACCAGATGAGCTTAGAAAGTTCAGCAAAAGGGGGAGAGGGAACTTCCCTCAGGTGGAATTGTCAGGCAAGTTAGGGAAAGGATTTGGGATATCTTGTCAAGTATCATTAGGGTTCAAAAGAGGATTCAAAATCCTCCCTGACAACGACGCCAAAAATCTTATTGCATAATTTGTAGCTTGGGAAAAGCCCAACCTAAATCACAAAGGTGTGACAACTATGGGAGTATTTACCCAATGTCGCCTTAGATAAACACTCCCCTCACTTTAGTGATGATAAAATCACCATAAGGGGAGAATCTCAGGTGACACTAGGAGGATCGAGATGGAAAATGAAAGGAGATGGAGGACGCCCCTATAGGTCAAGGTCAAATATGGGAAGGAGGCTTGAGAAAGAGTCTTGTGAAGAGGTAGGTGGTTTCCAAAGATAATGTACCTACAAAACAATGTTAAACATGCTCGGAACAAGACAATAGATGATAATAGAAGCCTTAAATCAATGGGGATGCAACAAGTAATCTTGTTGTCCCAAATTGCAACAATATGGAAATATATATATCAGCAAAAAATGATACTAAGAGCTGCAAATTTAACCATCAAAATCTAGTACAAGATATTGGAAACAAAGCTAGCAATAAGTATATGAATTTCCAATGATTAAAGCAAGACTTTGATAGCAATCAGGGGGCTGCTATGTAGTGTTATCAACAAGTTTTGTAACAACCTTATGGTTGTAGCAAACAATTGCTACAATAGCAAATTCTAGCCACTAAAATCAACAAACAATCCACCCAAAGGGTAGCTAATAACTAGTAGATTAATTATGGCAATTTGCAAGTGACTTTTAATGGTAGAATAGTGAGTAAAGAATGAAAAGAAGATGATTTTATTGCAACCCTATTGGCTGTAGAATTATTTTTAAAACAACAATGAGATTACTTGGCCAATTAAGACGCCCCTAGGGCACAAGAAAGCTTATAACATATAGAATTAAATCCAACTTGAACAATTGCAATAACTCAAGAAATCACGTATACCAATCCATGAATATTCAATCTTTAATGCAAGTAGATTAGTGCCTTATCTATTGGGTTATGGAGTCTCTTGTATATGATCTAGGGTTTGTTACTTCTCTAGGGGTGTAAGCCTTTTTACTCCCTAAAGCAAACAATCCTTAGCAAGGTAAATCTTAAAGGGTGTAAGCCCTTTTACTCCTTGTAGCAACCTTTGAAAAGTAGTTTTTTCAATGAAAAGTAGATAGATATCGATGGAGGGTTTATGCCCTTGTACTCCTCCAAGGATTTAGACAAATTAACCTTGAAACAAGAAGAAACAATACAATATGTAGAAATTCCTTACCAATTTCAAGAGATAGCATGGAAAATCCTTCTTTATCAAGAATATTCCATCACATTACCAAGAAAGAAGCATCCAAGAGATAGTGCCTAGCCTTTTCCTCCAATAGACAAGTAAAAGCATCCACAAAACACCAATAGAGAGATAGAGTGATTTGCCTGAGTAGGGAGAAAATTTCAGCCAAGAGAGTATGCAATTCTCAAAACCGTTATGCTAAAATGAGAGTGGAATGATCTCTATTTATATGAGGTCATCAAACCCTGATTTGTCCACTTTTTAAAAAGTCCACATCAAATTAGAGAGTTCGACCTTCTCTATTTTCCTTTTACAACTTAAAATTACATAAACTAATCCCTTTAAAGGGTGACATCATGCCCTAAAGCGGGACACTAGGTCTCAAAGGTGAAATGTTGAGCCTCTAGATCCAAGTCCTTGGGCCTCCAAATGCCATGTGTCACCTCGTCGTGTGCTAGGGTGACAAGCAATGCATCTCTCTCCATAAAATCAAATCACATCACCATCGAACCCCATCAAAAGGTGATGTCAAGGGATAGGATATGACGTCCTAGGCCTCCCAAGGCCAATGTTGAGGTGCAATGGGTTGCAATGTGACCCTCTCATCTTGTCCAAGTGCCTCCAAAGGCAACGTTCATCTACCCAAGTGTGCAATGAGAGGGGGCACACCATCCAACCTATGTGGTTTGAGCCCTCATGAAGGTCCAAGTGACCTTCTACCTCCATGGAAAATCTTCCACCTGGCAGGGTCCTGCAAAGGCATACAAGTATGCCCTCCAAGGGTCTACAAGTCACATGTATTATGCAAAGTAATCCATATTTAATAAAAGAACCACCTAATCATGTGCATAAAATCCCCCCTTTTCAAAATAAACAAATGCTCAAAAACCTTATACAACTTGCCAATTTTAAGTATGGGAGGGTTGTCATGGCGCCTAATTGGGTTTATCAATCCCCAAGTCAAGGAGTATTTCCCAAGAGGACCCTTTCTAAGTCATGTAAAAGAGTGTGAGATGGATGAGGGAAATACTTTTGGGCATGGGGTTCCTTGAAATACAAGGGCTCATATTGTCTCGTTTGTGGGTGCCTTTGTAGAGGGTGTGTTGTATCCTCATTTGCAATGCAACCTTTTTCCAAGCCCTTTATTTACCAATAATTAATTATGGTTCGAACATTGAGTATTATATGCAAGGGAAAGTAATGCGTATTGCAATTCCACTTGAAGCTAGGAACACATTGTGTGCCATGTGCGAGTAAAAGACACCACAATTACATTCCCTCGACGAGGGGGGAAATTATTAGTTATGTGTTTTACTTTATAGGTCCTTGAACCTTGTGGAGAAGCACTTCATTGATCCCGTGACCCTAGGGCAAGCATCTAGAGGATAATGCTTGGATTTTATCTTTTGTTAGCTACAATCCCTTTGGGCATGTAGCCCCTTCTTCCCATGAAATGAGGTACATGCCTTTCTTGGGTTAATATGCCTGAAAAACCAAAAAGATTAGGAAACGAAAGGGAAGAAGTGTGGAAAATGACGAGTATGTGCGGGAATAGTACGATGACCCTTCAAGGAGACCTCCTAGTAGCAACCCTTTTCTCAAGGGTGACCTACTTACTAGGACAGCATGTCAACCACCAAGGTGAAATGAAGCAAAAGGCATAATTTCCAAGGAAACATTTTCAAAATCAAGAAAGGACCCTTTGCAACATGTTCAAATGCTTCAATTATCAAAACGACACTTACCACAAGACCGAACTTGTTACTTCATGAAGCGAGAATGGTTGTCCTATGTGGGCCAAGCTAGTGTGGTGGATGCTACTACTGCGATTAGTGGTGATATGTGGTAGGATGAGGGGCTTTGTCTTCTCATCTAGCTCTTGGCATTCCATGTCCGCAACCTGCGGGCCTTGAGACATCATATCCTTAGTTACCCCTAGAAATGGGGGGTAACAAACCCCATAGAGGTCCACCCCCTTAGGTTCTCATGCCCTTGGAGATACACTTCTGAAAGCTTTATCTCTGACATGAACTCTCAAGGTGATGACATGGTAGTGAGTTTGACTAATCTCCTTCATTCTCTAACTTCCTTATAATTAATGCAATAGGTGTAGAAATTATTGAGACTTTTAATACCATCCTCCTCATTGYGCCCCATGCATGTACACAAATCAAGAGATCTTCATTTCTATTAAACTACTTCGACATACTTTATCCCCTATATTTATCATGAAAGCACTTCCTTTTACTATTAGTGTTGCCCAATTAACATTGAAGGAAAATTTTGTTGGCATTGGGTGATGCACGAGCATCTAATTGTGTGCATAACACATAGGTAGTTAATAAAGTCAGTTTTCATAGGCCAAGATATGAATGGAGACATAAAGAGGATGTTGATGTGTGAGAATAGTTGGTGAAAAGAATGTGCTCGAAAGAATGTAAAGAGTTGGACATGAAAAAATTGGCATAGGAAGCTGAAAGGTCATGGAGGTTGCAAGCATGTCATGCAAAGAATACGAGAAGGTGAACTACTATCAAATGGTGGTTGAGTCGGTTTAAAGGGTAAGGTTTGTGGTGAAGATGAATAAAAGGATCAGGAATTAAAACGATTGGGATGGTTTCCAAAAAGTTGGTCCTCAAAAGAAGGAACGAAGAGTTGAGTTCGAGATAAGGCAAGTTGACCTCGAAAAGAAGTTTGACCCTTGAGAGAGAAGGAAGAGGAGATTGGCACTTGAGTGTTTGGTTCCTACATATATAAGAGTATGAAGGAGGAAGAGAGAGATCATGGAGAGATGGGATGAATCACATAAAGGCCCCATTACATAAAAGGCATATCCACCAATATGGGCTATAGGGGCATTGAAGAACATCAATAATCTATTCAGAGTCTCTTACATGCTTTGCAAGACTTCACATGTTTATATGCATCACCAATCAATGAAATCGAAAAGAATCTTACCTTGATGACTCTACATACAACTTTAGGCATCTCAATTAACACTTTATTTGAATGTTCAAGATCTATTCACCTTAACAACATACCATCCATGCTTATTTTACATATTACATAACCAATTATCACATATCTAATATATTTCACTTTAAATATTCTCAACTTTTCGTGGATTCCTATTGGATACCATCATGCCTCAAAAAGAAGATAGTGCCTTGATGCCTTGGATCATGGAAGGACAAAGGATTTTCTCTAGGAGGTAAATCCACAAGTTAATATTTATAATATTTGATAATGTGTAAAATCTATATGACAATGCGTCATCCTACCTTCTTGGTGGTAGGATGAAATATTGTCTTATAGATTTTACCCATTCTAGATTAATTCGAGTACCATGTTCAACCTCAATGTGTCATAATAGTTTTCCTTTTGTCATTCCAAATATTGTCTTATTAGATTCAAGGAAATACCCAACTCTCTACACCTTTGGATAACATCCGTGAGATTGAAAAAGATTGTGATATCATATAAATTGATACATATCAACAATTCTCCTAGTCATGTCATTAAAGGCATAGTACATGGTTATTTGAAATTTTCTTTGACGTATATCAAGTTGGCCCAAGTTCCCCAAGGTCTAGTAGAGGTTATTTTATAACTTTTTTTCTCTACAAGTATAACTCAATTATACTCTTAAAAAATATCAATCAAGGATATCTTGGATGAACTTGTTAATTGTTGTAACATCTTGTCCATACAAGGAAGAGGGTAATTGTAACATCCCGTCCATATATTTGTGGAATCTACATAGAATCTCAATTTCCTATTTTTCTTCCTCACGAGAACCAATATAGCTACCTAAGATGAGTGTATAATTGGTGTAATATTTCCAACGTGCAAGAGCTTTTGACTCTCTTTCTTAATGACTCATCACAATTTAGGGTTGATAGGTATCTTTTAAATCCAAGAGAAGACATCCTCTAATAGTTACTATATTGGTTGACTCTCATAACTTATATTTAATTGCACAATGTCTAGAACTTTCCTAGATGAGGGTTCATACATGTACAATTTATGCTCTAGTTCCATCATGTCTTAGGAACAATGACTCGAGAGACAGTGCTCCTATTGGGATTTTGTTTCCTTTAAATTAAAAAATCATCTTCCACTTTTTCCTGTCAATTCTTTGATTGCTCCTTTTTTTATGTCATGAAAATTTTCTTGCTCCACTTCAACTCCCTAAAACTCTTAAATACTCTACAAGAATCTTAGAAATTGGTCATCATCCTTGAAGACATGTTAATATTTTGTATGATATGGAGTGAGGGTTTAATTACTACTATTATTTGGGAGAAGTGACATGGGATTTGGGCATCAACATTAAAAGTGGAAACATAAATAGCCAAAAAGTATGTAGAGAAAGCTTAAAATCCATCTCCCACACTCTATGAGTGTATCTTTTCAGCTCATCATTTCTAATTAAGTACTTATTCATTAGCTTATTCACAACTAACTCTAAATCAATTTTGAATATCATATTTTTTATTGTTAATTTAAATGCTTGTCGGAGTCCCAACACTAAAACCTCATATTCAATAATATTATCAGTGTAGTCAAACTCAATTCTATATAGGAATTACTTAATCTCACTTGTTTGTGCTTCCACAATTATTTGTACACCAACACCCATCTTGAAACAAGCCCCATTGAAATACATCTTCCACGACTCGGAGGGCCCACTCTATCGAGTGCATTGAACAATAAAGTTAGTATCCTCAAGATCCATGATTGTATAAGTTCCAAAGCCAATGCTTACCACATCAAGGTTATCTTGTTTATATTGATTTATGTGTAAATAGACATGTGGTGGAAATTTATCCTCCCTTTTTATACTATGCATAGTAGTCCCATTAGCACCATCATTTGAGTTTTGTAATTGCATAGGTAACCTCCTAAAACCATGTGGTCATCATCTACCTAATAGCATTCAATATAGGGAGATCATCCATGACCACATGCATAACAATGCATATTTGTGGCTTGACTAAATCCCATAACATAAGTATTTGATTCCTGCCAAATAGGGATTAGGTAGGAGTCCATGTCAAGTACATTCTAGTTGGCATCACAATATATAATACATTCAAAATTGAAGGCCCTAATCACCCCTAAGGAATAATGTTGTTTGCTACACCATTGTTTACCATATATTACAAATATACATATTATTGAGCTTGAGGTCAAGAAAAATGGAGGCACTAGGTATTGACCAAAAGTGTAACATATAATATTATATCAAATCAAACCCTCAAAATAATCTATCCAATGGCATTGGTCCAGTTGCAATCATAGCACCTTGTCAAAATATATCATCTCTACAATTTGTGTGGTCATCATGAAAAAACCCTAAAACGATTGATCTTAAATCAATGATATCTTCACTTTTTGAACTTTGAATTAGTTGATTTTATTTTAGATTGGGTGTTTTTCTAAGAAGAACTCAGATATGCAAGTGGTTTCTTTAAACTCTACTAAAAAATCTATAGGAATTTAGCTAAGTATCATGGCCCTATTTTTCCCATTAAAACCGTTCAAAATAGAAAGAACAAAATCTCTGTTATAGGTCCAAGAAAGAGCTCTGATAACAAATGTTATGATCCTTAACCCTTAAACTTGAATAAAAAACAATATATCATAAATGTTGCGCACTGTATTAATATAAAAAACCCTTGAAGTGGGGAGACACCATACAATGATCCTTTTATGGAAGGAATCCACCCATGTTCAGTTACCTCTTAAGGTTGTGAAACATCTCAATGAGCTAGGTTTCAGATACAAAAGTCTTCCATGTATCCCATAAGGTGGATTCCATCCTTATTTATAGCTAGCAAAAGAACCATGATCATAACACCCTCCTAATTACCTATTGGACCTTCTTTGATGAGGCCACATTACATTTATTCAATACCAACTACCATGGCGGGCCTTACGTAATAGTAACAATCATAATGGACCTAGTCCACCTTGCATTGAATGGATTCTACTATTATTACTCTAAATGGCCCTTCAACCCCATTACATCCCCAGGGAGGATCCCAACACTCCTTAACCCAAGAAATTGAATCGCAAAAGAGATATAAAAAATTCTCCACACTTTATTAATATCAAAATACCTTAAGGTAGGGAAACACCTTACAATTGATCCTTTTATGGAGGGAATCCACTCTTGTCCACTTTTCCTATTAAGGTTGGGTGACCTCTCAATGAGCTAAGCTCCAAATACAATATTCTTCCACTCTTGATTCATACGAAGGAATCCATCCTTATTTATATCTAATAAGAGAACCCTAATCACAACAGCCTCCTAACTACCTAGTGGACCTTATTTAATGAGGACACACTACAATTATTTGATGCTAACTACTATAGTGGGACTTAATAATAACAAACATAGTGGATCTAATTCATCTTACATTGAATGGATTCCACTGTTATTACTTTAATGGGCCCTTCAACCCCCTATTACATCCCTAGGAAGGATCCAAACACTCCACCTCCCTTAGAAACGTGTTGCTTGTAATGCTTGTAATGAGGAGGTACAACCATAAACAAGGGTTCCCTGGACAAGTGTCGATCACAGTGCCAAAGTAGGCTAGGGAAATAGGGTCCCATGTATAAATGCTACCCATCGTGGCAAAGTAATCCAAGAAGCTCGACCATAAACCTAGGTCCCATATCCAAGTGCTCATGTTGTCGCCCAATTGAGGACTCCTGAGCTCTATGAATGGTTGAGTATTATGTTCCCAATGTCCACTATATCCATGTGAATCCAAACAAAGAGAACCATACATGTCCAATATATCATCAACATAGTTGTAAAAGATTTGTTGTGGATATGGAAAGAACAATACCACTGGATAATATGGAAACTAAGCACTAATTACCATAATGGGCTCTTGATTTCTCTCGATGATGTTCTCTACACAAGGTGGAGTAGATTCATTAAAAAGAAGGTGAAAGCAATTGTCTTCCCATAAATGACAACTATCCATGTACTGGTCATTGCAATCATCCTCTAAACCACAGTAGGCATCTATGCCTCTTGTATACTCCTTTTTAACATGTATCCAAAGTTCCAACCTTTGGATTGCTCTAAATAGGGTCACTCTATATGCACTGCTTTAGGGTGTGGAAATTATTCTACTTTGATTAACCATTATTAGATATGGTCTTCACATTCCATACAAAGTTCAAGAAAACTTGTAGGAGGGGCTTCTATTGCATCATTTTCATCTTCCACGTAATCTCCATAGAACCATGGATATTCCTCAATGATGAGGGCTAATATGTCCATGCAAAATGCCATAATATATTGTAAGTATGAGAAGCTACGTTTCGAGGTGGCAAATTGAAATGGTCATCATTGCCTTGATACGGCTCAAAAGTGTATCATATAATATGTCAAATTGAAGTTGTTGAAGCACTATGTAGTAAAACTTAAAAAATATAAGAGATAATCCACCATAAAA
>JASDQU010306113.1:10480-20748 GCA_032191745.1 Picea mariana | reverse complement strand
AGAGAGAGAGAGAGAGAGAGAGAGAGAGAGAGAGAGAGCAACCTCAGGGATTTGAGGTACATGGGAGGGAGTCTCATGTGTGTAGGCTTAAGAAAGCCTTGTACAAACTCAAAGAGACACCTAGGGCATGATATTCTACGATTGAAATATACTTGCAGAGTATGGGCTTTACCAAGAGTGAGGCAGATCCTAACTTGAACTTCATACTTGTTGGGTCTGATCCACTCATCTGGGTATTGTACATGGATGATTTGTTTCTCACGGTTGCAAAGGAGCTTATTACAAGGTGCAAAGCATATTTAGCTACAAATTTCGAGATGAAGGACATTGGTTTGATGCATTATTTCTTGGGGTTAGAGGTGTGGCAGATATCAAAAGAGATCTTCCTTGGTCAAGGGAAATACACAGTGGAGATCTTGAAGATATTAAGGATGGAGGACTGTAGACCAATGGCTACACCTATGGTTACCATTATGAAGAAGGTTGTCACTTCAGATTCAGAGTTGGTGGATCCCAGGGTATATAGGCAATTGATAGGGTCCTTGATGTATTTGGTCAACATCAGGTCAGATATATGTTTTACTATGAATACCTTGAGTCAGTTCATTGTGGAGCCAAGACATGTGCATTGGATAGCAGAGAAGCATGTGCTCGAGTACTTGAGAGGTAGATTGGAGTATGGGTTGAGATATCTTGGTGATGATGGAGTGGAGTTGTAGGGATATACATACTCATATTTGGCAGGGAGTGTCGTAGACAAGAAGAGCACCTCGAGGTGCTGCTTCATCATGGGATCAATAATGATTACATGGTTCAATAAGAAACATACTTTTGTAGCACTCAATTTAGTAGAGGTAGAGTATATGGCAATGAGTATGGCTATTTGTGAAGCCATTGGGCTTCACAAATTGCTTACAGGTTTATTTGATCACGAGTTGGAGCCTACAATGATATACTGTGATAATCAAAGTTTTATCAAACTCTATGAGAATCTAGTATTCCACGACATGTCTAAGCATATTGAGATCATGTATCATTTCATCTGAGACAATATCCATAAGGGAGTAGTCAAGCTTCAGTATATTTCCACAGATGAGCAGGTTGTAGATATTTTGGCCAAACCCTTGGTTAAAGGAAAGTTTGTGTTCTTCAAGGACAAACTTGGAGTGGTGCAGAATACCTTCCTTGGTAAGAGGGAGTGTCGATGTTTGTAGCATCAGATATGTACTTCCGCACAGGCCTAAGTGTCTAGACGTGTGGAAGTCGTCAAGGCCTTCTACCTTGATACTTTATTTTAATTAAATGAATCATTAAAGTAAAGTGTTTTTATTAATTAGTTGAGTTTATTTAACGAAATGCTAAAGTTATTATAATTCGTGAATTAGATCTTAGCCATTGATCTCAAGTGAGGTGAGAAGTAATCTCAACCGTCAATCACTTTGGAGATTAGGGTTAGGTGATAACTCAAGAATATAAAAGTAAGGTTAGGGTAAATAACGAAGGTTGATTGTTTTGACACGGAGAGAAGAGAAGGACTTTTGCTCAAGGAGATCTCAGATAGGTGGAGAAAGACTTCCATATAGAGATTAATACAGGTCAGGGAGAAGAGAATAAAGGTAGCTGTAAGTGGGTTTCAACAGATTGGAGTTGTAGCAACAGGGTCGCATTGTACATAATTTTTCATACAAACTTTGTGCGTGTGTATGCAGGTTTCAATGGAGACAACTGCATATATGCGAGTTTTCTTAAGGAAAGGTGCGTACATCTCGAGAAATGTGAGACTTCATGATCATACAACAAACTAGGAGTTGCTAGGGTTTGTAGGTGATGTCTAAAGTTTTATGTATTTCTCTATGGGCCATTTTCCTAGTAAAGGAATTTGATTTACAACAAGGAAATCACTAGATAACAAGATACCTAGGTGCCAGATTAGGGATTTCAACACATAGTACATTATAGGTCACGACTTACATGCATATATTATAGACTTAATCCCATAACATGTTCTTTGCAAGGCCTCTCGTTAATATGTTGATTGAGTTGGAGGTAGAGATTGAACTTATGATGAGAAGTCATGACCCACATGCACATATTGTGGATCCAAACCCACCCCATGTTCCTGTTAAGACTTGCCATTTAAGCCTAACGGGCTTGCGACTATTAGTTGGGAGAAGGGAGTTTCATGCAATTGGTCAAGTTTCAAATTTCATGGAGTTCACCGGATACATTAACAAGGTTTCATTCTCATGGGAATTTGAACACCTTAAGGTAGCCATATGTGCACTTCAAGGTAGGGGTTGAACCTATAGCACCAATAGGCCACGGCTTATGTTCACACATTACGGGCCCAATCCCATCGCCATGTTCTCCTTATGACCTTCCATTTATAAGTTAATTGTATTGGATGTAGTAGTTGAACTTAGGGCATTAAGAGGCCATGCGCTGTTCACACAAACACAAATCCAAACCCACCTTCATGTTCTCTTCAAGTCATGCCATTTAGGCCCAATGGGCTTGGTACTAGTGGTGGGGAGTGAGGATTATCACACCCTTGGTCAATGTTCAAATCGTATGGACTTCACTTAATGCCTTAACAATGTTCCATTTCCATGAACTATTGTAGTGCTTCAAGGTATTTTTGGGAGTACTCGAAGACATGGGTTTAACTTATGGCACAAAAGCTCATCCCCATGATCTCTTTAAGGCCTATCATTTTTTGCACTTCTAGTACCTGGCTCAAGTTTCATTCCGATAAATTATTCCAACACCTTAACATAGCGATGAGATATCCCAAAATAAAAATTAAACTTACAACAATGAAATGTCATGACTCCTACAAATTATTCCAACACCTTACCAAAGTTAATCCCTGTATTATCCTTATGGTCTACCCTTTTTTATAGTTTTGATTCTTGCTCGAATTCCATTCCCACAAATTATTCCAATATTTCAACATAAGAATGAGAAATAAAAAAATAAAAATTAAACTTATAACATTAAAAAATCTTCACTCCCACAAATTATTCCATACCTTAATGTAACAATGAGAAATCAAAACTTTAAAATTAAACTTGCATTGACAAGTCACGATACACATGACTAATCCAAACTTACTTTATATTCTTCTTAAATTCTCTTATTCATAAGTTGCAAACCAATAAGAATTAACCTCAACTTAACCTTTCAATACTTATACCATCTCTCAACTAAGTAACCAAACTTACTCCATGCTCTTCTTAAAGTCTCTTATTCATAAGTCACAAATCAACATAATAAATTTCAACTTATCTAAGTCTAATTCTCAACATTCCTTTACTTACACCATTTCTTAAGAACATTAACTTGATTATAAATATATTTTTTTTCCATAGTTATTCAACTTATCTAAGTCCAATTCTCAACATTCCTTTACTTACACCATTTATTAAGAACATTAACTTAATTATAAATATATATATTTTTTCCCTAATAATAATTCTATTTTTCAATCTCTTATAATTAATTGAATAACTATATTGCTCAATCTCCCTTAATCTATTTCTCAATCTCTTATAATTAATTGAGCAACTCTATTGATGAATCTCCCTAAATCAATCAAACCCTTGTGTGCATCGTTGACACATTCTTTCCCCCCCTTTTTCCATCCATTCCTTCTAATGCTTGTATCCTCGTAAAACTACGCCTATCATAGAGTTCAAAAAACGAAGTCCCTCGAAGGAGGGGTTGACCTCATTGGGATGTTTCTTAATTTTAATTTTAAAGAAAACTATACACTTTTCCACAATATTCATAGATAAACATTCATTGGGATGTTTCTTAATTTTAAAGAAAACTATACACTTTTCCACAATATTCATAGATAAACACAAGATGCATGGTTAAACCCAAAACCTTCTCATTTTTATTTTCTCAACCTCGAGTACCCAATTTATAAGCTGTGGTTTTGTTTTCTGTCGAGCAGTGCAGATCAGCACGATGGCGATGGCGAGCTTCGAAAGTCTACTGCATCACGCGGGTCGTAGCTGCACTAGATATCATCATTTGGGCACCACAAGAACTCTTACACTCCTTCAATATTTCACATATTGTTCATCTTCATCTTCATCTTCACCTCCATCTCCAACGCCGGAAGAAGCACGCAAGGAGTCCTCAAATGTAAAGCTGGTTTCATATGCTCCCAGGCCCAAGCCACCCGAAGCTGAAGCCGAAGCCAAAGCTTCTGTGGACAGCAATGCACAGAGGCGAGCTTCTCCTTCTCCTCCTTCGGAGACGCAGGGGGATTCGACCGCCCGACCTTGGAGCCGAGAAGAGAGTCGGTACATGAAGGATGCCCCCGTTATGCCCGCCGTTTCGTATCCCGCGAGGGTCGCCCCTCTTCCTGAAGACAGAGTTTTCCAGCAGCAGGACGAGCCCCCTTCGGAAGAAAGCGGGAAAGAAGGTTTGGGGTTGAAACCGCACATGGAAAGAGAGGCCCGAAGGCTTCAAGCCCAGATGTTGAATCGTGAAGAGGAGATTAGAATCCCATTCCCAAGGCTAGTACCGCCTGTGAAGAAGGAGCTTAAAGTAGAGTATGATTTGAAAGATGCCATTCGGCATGTCAAGGTGCGGTTTCTTTCTCTCGTTTCTTTTTTCAATGGTTTCAATGAATGAATGAAGGGGAGAAGTAGCAGTCATATTATCGTCGAATGAAATTTTCAACAAGGAATACGCCAATGTGATTTTCAAAGCTTTGTATTTCAGCGTAATTTCTGGGAATTGGACTGAAATTTTGCACTTTTAGAAATCAAATCATACTGTTAATGGCATTAAACCCCATTGCCCCACCTCATTTTCTTTATATCCAAGTTACCAGGATATGGATACCCGAGTATCTGGACAGGGCGAGGATAAGTCAAGTACAGAAGATACAATAATATTTTTTAAATTTAAAAGAACATATTCGAAGTTCATAATCAAAACTATTCATGAATCACAACACCAACACTGAAAACTATTCATGAATCACAACACCAACACTGAAATCATTAGATAATTTATGAATCCTGCCTCGTGTAAAAAGAATAACAATAAATACAAAAATGAGTGTCTCGTCAATGATCACTCTACTAATATGATAATGTAGATTAGGTCTAACTATGTATCTTGAAATGGGTCTACATCCTCATCTTCTGCATATTGTAACTATACATTATGAATAGATGATGGGGCCCATGAATGTTGGACACTACATTAGAAGGCTAGACTAGTGGTGTAATATCTTCAAATGGGTTGAGGTGAGTCATGACATTCGATGTCATGTATAAGTTAGAGATCTTAGGCTCCACATCCCAAACTCTGCTTGAACTTTTCTTATACTTTGGATTAGAATGTGATAGAAGGCGGAGGTTGGAATGAACGTACACAAGATCCTTAGCTTTTACTACTCTCATCCTGTTTTGCTTCACCAAATGGATGAAGCCATATGTACTACAAACGTCTTATTTAATGAGCAACTTACAATATGTGATAACAACTTGGTGGCAAGAGTCGAGAGATGAATGCTATCCTCGCCATGGAAGCCCTGCCAAGTAATCGGGTCAAGATGCCCCCTATTATCCATGGCTAATGGATCTGAAAAATTATCAGTGGATTGTATAAATGTTCCAAATTCCTCAAGCACTTCCATCGTAATTCTCACATCCCTATAGATCTTTCTCAAAGCTGTCTTATATCCTTGTACCACTTCAAATCCTTGTTTGAGACTTTTCTACCAGGTAAAGACAAAATTTTGGAATGATAATATTTGGGGTGCAATGCACATACCAAAAGGTGCAAGAACGTGGTCATTTTGTTCCACCTTTTGGTCACTATGCCCTTCACTTCATTGTCAAATACTTCAAAGGGGTCACTTTCACTTGCCTTGATAATTTCCCTTATCCTCTCCAACATACTATTCAAGTTTATATTGACTACCCCCAAGCAAGGCATATTTGTATCAAATGTCTTGATCATGGTCAAGATTGGTTCTATAAACTGTAGAAGGTATTGGATCTTGTTCCACCATGCTTCATTAAGAATGATAGACTTGATTTTTTGTCCTTTATCAGAAGTGAAGATCCTCCATGATTCACAAACGGGATCGATGACCTTTGCCTGTAATGTTTGTCTAACCTCCGCAAGCCTCTTTATGACTAGAGTGTGGAAGACAAAATGGGTTTCAACAACCAACATAAGTTTGAAAAGTCAAATCTTAAATCTCAAATCATATACAATTAAAATTAAGAATTTATAATAAAAATAATATCTAAGTCACCAGACATGGGGACACGGGACACGGAGGACACGAAAATACGAATATCTGACACTGGCACGACGACCCCTAGAAATAGGACACGGAGGACACATTTATATATATATATATATATATAAATTATATATATGATTTTTTTTTGAAAATTACACATACAAAGATGAAATATAGACATAAAGATTCATATTTTGTTAGAAACTAGAAGATGTACATGATACAAAACATGTAACATAATACATTGTAACATCAATGATGATCAAATGACAAACATTGAACACACAAGAAATTAGAACCATAAGTTGCAACATTCTCAATCTCATTAAGTCATCAAAATCAAAATGTATTACAATGTAGATAGATACTGAGTTAGAGTCACTGATACTATAGGTGGGAATGCCAATGACAAATACAAAATAGCCATAGGGTAGATACTAGAGCCGTAGATGGAAGAATCTCATAGCTCATGAGTCATGACTGTGAGTAGTCCTCCATGTCATAATCATCAAGATTGGCATCACTACCACTGCTCTCTCCTCCATCCTCCTGTGAAAATTCCAGGTCCTATCAACTTGCCTTCTTGGTCTGTCTTTCACCAAAGAAAAGCTCTAAGTTTCAACTGTAAATTAATTAGTTTTCTGCTGTTTTATAACAGCCAACAGTGCAAATACACTTTGCTGATTTGTTATGGTTATGCTTTCAATTTTGGGTGCTCTAGCATGTTGTTTTTGTCACCACAAATTAGTACATGCATCTCAAAATAAACATAACACACCTAAACATCGTTTACTGCTAAAAATGAACAGATCTAAGAACTAATACATGCATTTGTAGACACATGTATTTTTGGTCAACATAACCCTGGACAAACCCCCCCTGGGGAAAACCAGTTTAGAATCTGAATGTATATATGAGGAAAAACAGAAGAAGGGTTACAGTAAACACAATATATGGAAGAACCTGATACAATAGCAACTCCAACTAAGTTGAAATACAAGCTCTACATCAACATATGCGCCCCAGAATGGTGCACCCCTCATGCAAACTGCCAGAACCACAGAATCCGCTCCAACTGCCAACTGTGATGTCAGATCTGAAAACCCCTCCACAGGAATGAAGCTCCAGTAGATGTCCTCACTCTGAAACTGACCTCACTGCAATCTGATGGCTAGATATCCTACTAGGAATGAATCAGCCTCCAAAGCTAATGCGCCTCTCTCTGAAGTAGAATAGCTCCAAGAAATAAATGAAGCAAGCAGCTCCAAGCCTCCAACAATGAAAGCTAGCAGCCTCCTCCAAGCATTCTCATGCAAAAGACCTCATCTCCATATCTCAAGTGCTCCTCTCTCAACAACCAAAACACTAAGTGAAGAATACGCCCCTCCTTTGACCTTTGCGCCCCTCTTAGACAAGCAAAAGGAAATCTAGATTGTGAATGGTGGAGATCATCTCATCTCCCATCTAATCAATGGTTGAGATCTCCCCATTCATATCTAAATCATAAACCCACTTTGGGTTCAGTTTCCTATGTCTACTTTATGTCTCCAAATTCACCCCTTTGTGAATTAATAGTCACTTTAGGCCAAAAGTGACCAAATTTCACCTTAACCAAAGTCAAAGTGAAAATAGACAAAAGTACAAGGTACAAAGTGTCATGTCCTTCCCTCATGGGCTAAGGAGGTCAAAAGCACACAGGGATCACATCCCAAGGTACAAATCTCAACACCTACTCCCCTATATCCAATGCAATCTGTGCATTTGTTGATGTGGAGGATGACCCCTCAAGAGAATCACCATCATCAAAAGTGACCGACTCTAGCACTAGTTCATTAAGATCCAAGTTGGCTAATGCCAACTCAACACTGTTGTTCAAACCTATATCATCAGGAAACACATCCCACATCTTTGTCTTTCCCTTCAACCACTCTTCTCTCTGCCTGTGTATAAGATGGAGGTTGGTGTGCACATACACCACTAAGTGACCTGACACGATGACAAAGAGAAGAGTTCAACAAAAGAGTTTATACTTGAGTGAAGGGTACATTTTTANTGCAATCCTGCCAATCTTGAAATCTTGAAAACTGTTAAGTCTGCTGAATTTTGAATGGGACCTAAAATTCTATTTTCTCCATATGAAGTCCAATGAGGTTGGAACCACTCTTAAACATCCTGAACCAATTAATGGTAATGTTAAAAATATAAGTAAAATGATGAAAATGAAGGATAAAGCAGAATGTCACCTTTACTTACCATTAATTACTAGAGCAGGTGAAATGGAGGGGGTGGGGACTTCTTTAAATAGCATTAGTAAGGCAAAATAACCCTTAGCTGCACACCAAAACACCTCACATCTCCAACTTGCATGAGAAAACATGAGCCCAAGTCCTTCTCTGTGCATGACACATGTACTATTTTCGTAACACGCTGATGGTATGTGTCGAACACGTGTTTGGAACGTGTCTTGTGAACAGGGCATGTTCTGTACACGTGTCCGACACGGGGAGGGGTTTGGACGTATCCTGTGACTTAGAATAATATTGATAAAAAATGGAGTACCTTTAATAATTACAACTTTGCAAAACCCTGATATATGTCTTGGGACATCGAATGATCAGTGATGAACATTTGGATCTCTTTTGATGCTACATATATTTCACTGATCCACTCAATCTCACCAATTTTGGCAAGCATAAGGTTCAATGAATGTACCACACATGGAGTTCAGAAGATATGATCATATTGTCCCTTCACAATCAAGCCTACAACTCTACAAACCTGTGCATTGTGTGTGATGACTTTGACAACATTCTGTGGCCCCACATTTTTTATTGCATGAATAAGAATTCTGGAGATGAACATTGCATTTTTCTCCACTCCACTGCAATCAACATGCTTTAAAAACATTGTCCCTTGGGGGCATATTGCATTAACATTAATTAAAAGGTGGTTTCTTTGGTCTCTCCGTCCATCAAAAATGATAGACACTCGTGCTTTTGCCCATGTATCTTGGATTGATTGTAACTATCTATCCACAAATTGTCTTTGTGATGTCAACAAAGTGGTGTACACTGTAGACCCTTTCATAACTTTGACTCTTGTACCCTTTTGGCACTTCATCGAATGCCTTAATCATTTGTTGCCAGTAAGGGGAGCACACCAAATTGAATGCTAGCCCATTTACACATATTCAATGAGCTACATACTCATCAGTGACATCATTTCCTTGGTTATTGAATGCTGCTTCAAGAGGTCCAAGGGTAGGCCTTTTATTAGTTGTGCCAATTGGTCTAGATGGCAATCGAGGCTTAGTTGCAAAGCCTTGCTTTGCACAAGGAGTTTTCCCTTAGCATGTCTTCTATTGGCAACATTTTGCAAAGATGCATAGAAGTTAAGTTTTGTAAGGCTCAAACCTTTGTTCAGTTTTTCCATTTGCACCATTTGGACCAATGCATATGAGCATCCCTGTGTTAGTTTGCCCAGTGAGATGGTCCTTCACCATAGTGTATGAGCCATTTCAAATGTTATTGCATTAACTGCATTTCCATTTGCATAAACTACCCCTAGGATTTTTGCCACGAATTTCCGCATACTACCATAAATGAGATCTTGGGTCTTTCCTGACAATGGATTCATGTGGTACATTTGCCCCCTTCACTCTGTTGTGATGGTTCCATGTCTATAGCATTCCATATATAATGACAATGGATTCATGTGGTACATTTGCCCCCTTCACTCTGTTGTGATGGTTCCATGTCTATACCATTCCATATATAATTAGGTATCAGTTATAACTTTTAACACATCGCGGGAATGGCAAGTAAAAATAATATAGATAAACAATTCTAAAAGACTAAAAGTAATATAGAGAAGCAATGATACAGATCTGGAAGCAATGACTTAATTTAGGCCTAATGGCTATCTAATATATTAATTTCTAAATAGTTTAAATAAAAACAAAATTTTGATAGCATAATACTAAAAT
>JASDQU010306112.1:36887-59231 GCA_032191745.1 Picea mariana | reverse complement strand
AGTTGAAATTTGCTCTGTGGGCTGATCGTGTCACGATGAAGAGGTCTCTGGGCACCTCACCGTTTCAGCTAGTCTACGGAGCAGAGGCGGTTTTCCCTACCCATCTCCCCTTACCTGTGGTGAATTTCTTTCAAGATTATGAGGGAGAACAAGATCATATGATCAGAAGAATTCATTAGATAGTGGAAGTGTAGCAGAGCAGAGAACAAGTGAGGGACGCAACTTACAGTCATCAACAGAAGATCAAGAAGGCTTTTGACAGGAAGGTCAGGAAAAAGGAGTTCGAGATCGGGGACTTGGTGTTCAAGTGGGACGCACCCAGACAGGATAAAGGCAAGCACAACAAGTTCGACGCCCTCTGGATCGGCCCCTTTAAAATCTCTGAGATTTTCTCCAACAACACCTATGGGTTGCTGGATCTGGAGGGTGAAGAGGTTTTCAACAGCCCAATGAATGGGCATTTTCTGAAAAGATGTTTTATTTGAGCCGTAGATGGCTCCTCTGTTTGTAAATATTGTCTTTTAGTTCTTTGTTTAGTTTCTTTTTGTATGTTTTCGGCCTAATAAGTGACTCCATAGCCCAATAGCAAGGCACTGAAGCTGCAGAAGGAGTTCTTAGAGCATCACAGGGACGACTCTATCCCCCATGGAGCCTAATGTTAGCGATAATTCTTGTTTTGAGATCAAGAGCATTCGGGTCTGCAAGTTACATGAGAAGCGCCTGAGCACAGCATGGAAAAGTCTCGTCTTTTGAGTTCCAATCAAGCGAGCGGGCAACGTATGTCGTCAACGGCCAGGACCCATGTATAGAGCAGATCAACGATCGGCGGGTAATTGCGGTTAGCAGAGTTGCGTCAGGATTAGCGCAATGGATAGTGCTTATATATCGCCGAGAATATCTCAGCCGTCCATCAAAGAGGGACACATGGTGCGTGATTGGGTTCCATCGCCTCCTCGCCCCTCGCAAATTTAAAGAAGAAGGACTAGCTCCTCCTAGCCGTGAGTCGCGAAGCGCCGAGGGCATTCAGGACTCGGGCCCACAGTATTGCTGAAAAGATCTCAGCCGTCCATCCAGAAGGGACACCTGGAAGCGAGTAGAGCCCTCTCGGCACTTCGCCCATCGCGACTCCAACACGCAAAGAGCAACTCCGTTATTTTTCGATGCACGAGGTGCTGGGAGAATCTCGGGCCCGGGCCCACGGCATCGCCGGGAGAAGTAAGAACCGTCAGATCTAAAAGGACACGTGGTGCCAGATTAAGCCTTCTCGGCATATCGCTCTTCGTGATTTCAATCAGCAAAGGTTAGCCCTTTCACATTCACGATGCGCCGAAAGCGTATGGTCACAGCCCATGGTCACTTGGGGAGAGGAAGGAGTTGCATAAAGAAGGCCTGAGGTGTCGAGTTCAGTTGCAGAGGGGATCATCACGACCGCCAGGCGCCATCGGATCCGATCTCCTTACTGTTTCTCGCCTGGAGTAAATGACGGCAGGCGCAGGTGGTTGAAACTTCCTCTCATTCATTAAGTGAGGGAATGGAGGTTCTGGCAAGCCGTCTTCCTGAGGAGGTCCTGTGTATCGATTTTCTCAAAGAAGCCATGCCGAAGACCTCGATTCAACAGAGNCGCACGCTAGCCCGACACTTAATGGCTCAGCTACTCTCCTTATAGGAGCTATGTGTAGTTAAGATGGCGCTTAAAAGAAGATATCAGTACGAGTTTGACTGAAGTGAAGTGACACCAAGCCTTGGGTGACTGGGCACGCCTTTATGAGGAGTTTTTTCCTGAGTATATAGACTCAATTGTTGTATTTTGTAAGTATCGATGGTTGAGTAGAGCTCCCGGTTGTAAAGCCTTAATGAAGCACTAATACTCTGGTTATGTATAGACTTCTGAGACTTCTTTCCTTATGAATGCCAGTTTCTCTTACATCTTTGTTATACTGTGTTAGAACAGCTCAGAATTGGAGGGTCCAGTCGAGTTATAGCTGTTATAGGATGATGTTGTAATGGATCACTGTAGCAGTTATGNCCAAGAGGATCTTGCATTCAGAGTCTTTCTTCTGCAAACTGCTGTAAGCCTGTTGCCCAAAGCTGTTTGTTCACCCTTCCTACCAAGTCTTCCACCTTCTCACCTTTTAATCAACCCGCTGGCTGAAGTTGGGATTCCAGACCTCCTTCGTTCTTTACGTACCAGAGACAGTCCCTGAGTTAGAGTGATGTTTCCTCGAGTCTTTATCTCCATTTGATCATCCCTTTATAAACAAATTGTGACATAAAACTGATGGGTGTCGGGCTCTGCTCCTGCAAGCAATTCAGGAGTGACTTCCGACGCTAACACAATGCATAAATCCACGGTTGGGGAAGCATACACATAGGAACTACAAGTGGTACTCAAGTGCAAATTGTTGGCCACCCTTGTAACCCCTGTTGGTACCCCTTCGAGTGGTAGCGCATAAGACAACACTTGTATATGGATCAACCTAGATCTCCTAAATCCCTTCGTAGATAAACTGATCAGCCGCTTGACTACTATAGTGTCACCAAAAACAACACTCGGGAAGACACTCTCTAGTACCTGGGTAGTCGGGTAGCACGACTAAGGGAATTGTCTAGCCTCCTTAGTTGACGCCCTGAGATATTGGTCCAAGTACAACTGTTGGACCCCGCACATATACCAGAGAGATATAGCATAGGGAAAAGACTTGTCACTAGAAACCATGAATACCTTAACCCTTGGGACAAAAACAAAAACGAGACAAACAAGACCTATTGCCGTGCAACCTTATCTACTGCATTTTGGTTGTGAAATTATTACACATTTTTTCTTGTTAAAAATTTGGGCATTTCAACACTGCAATATTCTTCAGATTGGAGTATAAATCCACAAGAGTAAAAGTATAGTGGTCCCGCTGACACACTTATTTGGGACCTATCCCATTAGGTTCTTCTCTTCGCCTTGATTCTAGTGGTAGCTATCATTTTTAACACATTTTTTTTTGTGTGGACCCGACCCCTTTTTCTGACACCCTTATTTGGCCCCTATCCCCTTGGATTCCCCTTTTTTCCCAGATCGCAGTGGTACCTATCATTTAACACTCTTCTTCTCAGTAGTCCCACCCACCTCTCCCGACCCCCTGTGTCTCACCTATCCCATTTTCCCACCCATTTTTCCAAATGGCCACCACCTGAGCCCAAGAAATCAATACATCGGTTGCTGACAACCTCCAGAACAAGGAGGACATCAAGAATATCAATTCCAACCTTAGCTCACTCAATTATGCTATTCAAACCCTCCAAGACCAATGTTCCCACATCAAATACCTCAAAGACATCAAAGCCACACTTGACCACTTCATGGGCCATTCCTCGAACCCTTCCTCTTCTGAACAACCATCCTATCAGGATGACCATGAATCTTCCCATTACCAAGGTCCACATGCTACCCACTTTTCTCAAGACCTTCACCCTCCCATAATTGAGGTGAACAGATTTGATGACTCAGATCCCATAGGTTGGTCACCCAATTGGAACATTATTTCTCTTTGCATGACATTACTGATGATTTAGCCAAGCTTCGTTATGGTATCCTACATCTGGATCCAGAATGCTAGCAATAGTGGCAGTGGTGAAAAAANTTGCTTGGACCCAGTTTGTGGCAGAACTTTATGACTGCTTTGACTCCGACACCCACTATTTAGGTCGTTTGACCAAGTTGAAGATGTCTGGGATAGTAGAAGACTTTATTGCCCCATTTGAGCACTTGACTTTTAGAATGGAGGGCATGTCAGATGCTTTCTTCAGGGAATGCTTTATCAGTGGCCTAAAAGATGAAATTCATACCCATGTTCTTATGGCATGCCCCCATACTTGGTTGGTGTTGAGGAAAAGGTATGAATTACCTTACTCAATCATTTTCGAATCTTTCCTAGCTAGGAAAATATAGTCGGGAATTCCACCTGGGGTTTTATAGCCTCAAAAATATTCTCACAATCCGCAAGTATTAATTACAAGGGTTTAGGATGATTTATTAATGAAAAGAATGTTGTAATATAAAAGAAAATTTATATAAATTTCTATACTGTACATAGATTACAGAAAGTAAACATGGAGATCAAAAAGCGAAAAGTAACCAAGTCATAAATTCACATATATGAGACATAATAGAAATCTGATTTATTTCATTCTGAGATATCAAAAATGTTTTTCTCTTTACAAAACCCCTGCGAGGGCATGGACCAAAGTCTGATTTAGAGATCCCCGATGAACACCATACAAAAAGACTCTGACAATAAAACAAAACTTAAATTTATAATCTGGATCAACTTCCCACAAACTGTTGCCAATTTGACTCTACAAGATATCCTTTTTAATGAGATTTCTGTGGTTGGGATTTTCAGTATTGATTGGACTAACCATAGTTTTGTTAATAGACTGTCGACGTTTCAGATCCAAATCAGGATCCATCTTCAGAACATTGAACCTAGGTTTAAATGATGGGAGGATATGGTATTAAATAATGGAAGTGAGGGGAAACCTAGGTATCAGCTAGGTTTTCAGTAAAATTATTTAATAAAATTAATTCTTTGTTTAATTTTTTTAGGGTTTTCTATTTTTGTTATTTTAGGTTTAATGTTTATTCTAAATTATTATTAATTCAATGTTTTTAATCTTAATTTTAATTAACTATGCTCTAGGTATTATATTAATTAAAGAGTAGGGTTTAATTATTATGTATTATGTAAATTATTAAGTTTTTTAGGGTTTTCCATTATGTTTTTTTTTTTGACGATAACATTTAGCGGTTTTATATTAAATGTGGCCTAGCCACTAATCGGTTACAAAATGGCAAGGCTTCACTGAGCTACTGCCTACTTTAAGATGAGATGCATTGATGAAAGTGCCAAGATGACATAACACCCCAAAATCCATTCAGAAACCTGAAACCAAACTTATTTAAAGCCTTGGCTTCTATACAAAATGCCAAGATACTTGAAATGACAGAAAATCCTACAGATCAAGGTGCTACATATCAAGAAGCTAACTACTTTTTGGGGCCTTCCCCCCATTCGATGTTTAATTTGGATAATTTGCCTTCAAGCTCGCCGATTCTGTCCTCAAATTCATCCCGGGGGCTTTTCAGCTCCTGGTGAAGCTTGTCCAGCTCCTCAGAGAATCCGATTTTGACTGTGGTGATGTCCTCCTCCAATTGTTCAAGTCGCCTGCATGCTTCTATGTCAAGGTTCTCCAGAAAATCAAGCTGGAACTAGAGTGTCTGCTTTAGTTTCTCTAGCGTATCATCTAGCTTCTTCAAGCGCTCCTCTACTGTTAGATTCCGGCTAGAACTCGCAGCCATCTCTTCTCCTCTTGCTCTTGTTCTCTGAAAATTCTTCTTCTTCTCTTTCCGTGCCTGAGAATGGGTCTGCTCCTGGACTGAGGGCGCGAGCGAATTTATGCTTATTCTCCCTTCTGTCATCATTTTCCTGTCGATGCAATCCCCAAGAGGTATGGGGGCGATCTTGCTGCCTACTTTTTGCATGTGAGTCGATTGCCTGGTCTCCCTCTGCTCGAGATGCTCAGTCGTGCGTACCATCATTGGGTTCTGGAACTGTCTTTTCCTGTCCCCTCCTTGCCACTTGCATGGATTTTCTACTAAGCGTGAGGTCGGGTCATGGGAGATCCACCGTGGAGTGTTGGTCATTTATAACCATTCGTCCTTGTGCCAGCGCAACTCCTCTGTTTGCCTCTTCGTCCGCATCTTGGTTCAACCCCCTTAGAACATGAAACACCTGGAATGAGTCGAATCCTTTAAGGAGCAAACGAATTCTGGCCAGCAAGTTATTGAGTTTTTCACTTTGGGTTTCTTTAGAGAGGGCTATAGCTCGGATTAATAGGCGGGAGTCACCTATGATAACCAAGTTTCGGATTTCCTTGCTTTTGGAATGGCACAGACCTTGCCAGAGTGCCATTGCTTCTGCATGGTTGTTGGTGGCGATGCCCAGCCCAAACGCGTAACGCACCATGACTTCTGAATTTGGCTTCACTATTTTACCTCCTCATCCTGCTTGACCTGGGTTGCCCTTTGAGGCTCCATCAAAGGACAGAATGTGGAGTTCTCTTTCTCTTTTCCAATTGTCAAATTCGCTCTTTTCTTTCCTGATTTCCCAATGTTCTTGGGTTGTGGCGTTGGCTTTGTTCCCAATTTGCTATTGAATTTGGAATTGGTCTCTCCAGAGCTCTTCTTGCTCTTCCATATCCCTACTGTAATTAGGTTGCCGATGGGTGCTAGCGCATTCGCCAAAAAGAGATCTGATCCTTGCGCTTACTATGGGGGCCCTCCTTTCCTTTTCTCGAAAAATTCTGCTGTTTCTCTCCAACCAAAGCCCCCAAAGGATGAATCTTGGGATTGCTTGCCAAAGACTTGAGGCAACACTTTGCTTCTTTGGTTGGAACGGGTAAAGATTGGTCCAGCAAAGGAGGAGGGAGTGGATGTCTTGGGGGAGGGGGAGTTCCTTTTGCAATCCATCAGCCAGCTTCCAAACTTCTTTTGAGTAGTTACAATTAAGGGGGAGGTGGTCAGAGGTTTCCTCAGCTTGCTAACACAAGGAGCACCTGAAGGGACCTTCCCAGCCTTTCTTTTGGAGATTTTCCCCTGTTTGTATACTGCTATGGCTGAGAGTCCAAAGGAACATGTCTATTTTGGGGATGGTTTTTGTGTTCCAGATGGATTTCTATAAAGCAGGGTTGGGAGGGACATGAGGGAAGTTTTGGAAGGTAGAGTATCCCAGTGAGGTGGAATAATGTTTAGCATTTCTTCCCCATCCTCTCTCGTCTTTCCCTCTTTTCCTTAGGGGGGATTTCCCCTGCAGGATGAATTTTAGAGAACACCACTCAAATTCTAAGTCCAGGGGCAGGTTGCTCACTACCCATCCTTGCCACGGTTTTTGTCTTCTCGTCCCGCAGGTAGAGATGTCGAAGAACGTACTCAGATTTTGCCCATCCATCCAAATTTTTAGACGTTGAAGGTTCTGGTTCAAATCCAAAGGTGGGTCACTGAGAATGGAGTCTTCCCAGATTTTAATTTGTTTCCCATTTCCCGACACCCAGGTTAGATGGGGGGTGAAGTGATCGATGGCTTTCCTGCAGAGATTGAAGATTGGGGACCCCTTGGGTTCTCTGGAGGGGTTTTCCACGCATCTCTTCCTTGTGCCTCTGAAATATTTCTTCCACAGGGCTTCCTTGCACCATGCTGTGTCACCGCTGACTATGTGCCATAGCAGTTTTTCCCCTAGGGCCAGATTCTGTACCTTAGTGTTTTTGAGGCTGAGTCCTCCTTCCAGAAGGGGTTTCGAGACTTTATCCCAGTTTATTAGGTGGGGTCTTCTGCCTGTCTGCTTGCCCCCTTCCCACAAAAAAATTCTCTGCAAAGCTTCCATTTGTTTAATTGTGGTGCCGGGGGCTAACAACAAAGAATTTTGATAAATGGGTACACTTGCCAGGACGGATTTGATGAGTACTATCCTCCTTGCTAAACTTAGCCAATTTGCGCCCCAAGAGGAGATTCTCTTCTTAAGTTTGTCTATTAGGTGGTTCCAATTGGAGGTCCTTGGATTCGTCTTGGAGATAGGAATTCCAAGGTAGGTGAAAGTTTCCCAATTTGTATGCCCTTCCATCCCCAAAATTCTGGAAATTTCCAGCATCTCATTGGGTGTAATGTTCCAGCTGTAAATTTTACTTTTTGCCTGACTTATCTTGCTTCCTGACACTGCAGCATAAGCGTCCAAATCCTCTTTGTATATTTTTTCTACTAATCAACTTGCCCCTCCCAGGAGCAAGGTATCATCCGCAAATTGCGCGTGGTTGATTTTCTTCACGCCTTGGGCTATCTTTAGTCCTTTGAGGTTGCTGTAGATTCTGGCATTTTCCAGTTGGTAGCTTAGGACCGAGGCTTGAATTGTGTATAGCAGGGGCGACAGAGGACATCCCTGTCTTAAGCCTCTGGACGCTTTGAAGAAGCTAGTCACTCTTCCATTTACCATGGGGGATATCCATGGCGATCCTATGCAAACTCTTATCCAATTCACAAAGGATTCGTCAAATCCGAACTTCTTCATAACCTCAAAAAGGAAATTATGATTAACTCTGTCAAAAGCATTTGCAAGGTTCAGTTTAATGATCATACCTTGATCCTTCCTGCGGAGGCTTGAATGAAGAGATTCTTGTACTAGGATTATGTTGTCTGCTATTTGCCTGCCTTTTATGAATCCTCCTTGGTTCTACGGCACTATGAGCGGGAGGACGTTCTTCAATCTGTTTGCAATTACCTTCGTGAGAATTTTATAGCTCGTGTTACAGAGGGAGATCGGTCTGAAGCGGCTGAAGTTGAGCGCTCCTTTCTCTTTGGGGATGAGTGCTAGGAAGGCTGAATTTGTGCTTCCTCCCAACTTGCTACTCGCCTGTGATTTCTTTATCATTTTGGTTAGGTCTAACTTGATTGTTTCCTAGCATTGCTGGAAGAATCTTGCTGTAAAACCATCTGGACCAGGAGCTTTGTCCGGATGCATTTGGTCAAGTGCCTCTTTTATTTCTTGCTGCGAGACTTCCTCCAGAAGTTTGCGGTTGATGTCACCTTTTATTAGCTTTGGAACAACTGATAAAGGGTAAATTTGGGAAGTTATGCTTGCCCTTCCATTTTCTGTGTAGAGAGTTTTGAAGGTCTTGAAGGCTTCCTTTCTGATGTCCTCCGGTTCAGAGATTGTAGTGTTTTGGACTTGGATTTCTGTCACAGCCTTGAAAATCTTCCTTGCTTCCGCTTGCTTATGGAAGTAACTTGTGTTTCTGTCTCCTTCCTTTAGCTAGAGGCTTCGAGACTTTTGTCTCCAGTAACTTTCCTCATCTCTACAAGATTTGTACCATTGCCTTTGAAGATGCTCCTCCTTGAGAATGTCCTGCTGTGTAATCTCCTTATTTTCCAGGGCGAGCTGGTGGTTTTCTAGCTGCCTTTGAGCTTCCAGTCGTAGGGCGATGGGGTCGACTTGTTTTTTTGCCCAGTCTTTTAGCTCGGCCTTGAGCCTTCGCAACTTTTCTTCCTAGACATAAAACGCAGATCCCTTAACTTTGCTTGTCCATACCTTGGAGACTCTGCTCAGAAAATCTTTATCCTATATCCATGCAGGATTGAATCTCAAGGGAATGGGCCCTTGGCCTTGCACTTTCCTAAGCTCTAGGCTGATTGTCTTATGATCAGAGGTGCTATGGGGGAGAATTTTTGAGGAGGTTGTGAGTCCTAGCGTCAAGAAAGAGCTCTGTACTAGGAATCTATCCAAACGGGCTGCTATGTGCCCCGGGCCTACCCTTTTGTTGGTCCAGGTATAGCGCCCTCTTGTTGGTTTAATGTCCATTAAGTCCCATGCTGAGATCAGGTCCTCCACCCACTCTCTGGCTGGGTCCCTTACAATGGACCCCCCCATTTTTCTTCTTGCGCTAGAGTTACGTTTAAATCCCCCCCTAGAATAATATTTTCCAGCTCGTTATCTGTTAGGTAGTCTTGAAGAGATTGCCAACAATTTTTTTTCTCTTCAATGTGCTGTGGGACATAAATATTAAAGAGACTTACTGTTTGTCCTGATTCCTTGTGGAGCAGTTGGGTGAATATCCAAAGCATGCAAAGGTCGGATCGGGTTAGTTCTATTTTGGAGTCGTTCCACAGGGTGTAGAGTCCTCCTGATGCGCCTTTGGCATTGTCGGCTAAACCCTGGCTGCTTCTCCATACGTTTTTTAAAACTTTTATAGAGTCCTGCTGACTCATCTTGGTTTCTTGGATAAGTAGTATGTCCGTTCTCGTTGCTTTGATTATATCCCTGAGAGCTTCTTCCTTCTTTTTACTGCCGAGACCCCTATAGTTCCAGGATGTTAATTTCATTGATTATTTTGAGGGGGAGAGTGACCTCCTTGGGAGGCCTTAGTCAACTTCCTGGTTTGCCTTACTCCGATTAGTTGCTTGATGGTTGGTTGAGCTCCTTTGAGTACGTCCTTGTACGTTTCCCGGTCCCTTTTCACCTTTTTGGATTTCCTACCTCTGCCTGGTCGCTTTGGAGTGTCCCAGGCTTCACTCGTTCCATCTGTTTCATTCCCTGACGAGATCTCTCCCTCCTCGATGCCTTGATCCACCCCATTCCTTGGGGGGGAGAGCTTTTCCTCCTCGATGCCTTGATCCACCCCATTCTCCGTTCCTTCTGCTGCTTTTGAGGTTCCTCCGATTTTCTGGATTTGGACGCCTCTTCCTTCTTCACCTTGGCCGGTGTTGCTTGGAACCGCCATTTCACCTTCGTTTTCTAGCTCTTTGAAATTGTTTGTCGTCTCTTGATTCCCTGGGTTACCTTGAGCCAATGTTGGATTGTCTCTTTGTGGGCCATTGGACTTCGTTCTTCCTTTTCGAGGTTGCTGCCATCCCTCCTCCCCTTCTTTCTCTTGTGGGGTTTTTGGGCAGTTCCTCTGGAAATGTCCGTATTCATGACATCCTATGCATTTAAACGGTAGCTGTTCATAGTCCAGTTTTTGCAGGTGGTGCCACTCCCCCACCTTCAGTTTTACCACTTCGGGCAAGCCTACTTCCAAATCAACTTCCATGCAGATTCTGGCACAAGAATATTGGTCTTTTGGGTCAGCTTTGTCGATGTAATGGCCTAGTCCATTCCCGATAGCTTGCAGCGACGAGGAATTCCAGCAGTGGATTGGTAGGTTTGGGAGTCTGACCCAGACCTGGACGTCTTTTGGCACTTCCTAGGCTGGATCGAATTTTGGAGTCCAACGATTCAGATAAAGGCCCTGTGCGCCCATGAAATATGGCCTGTTCCTGAAGATTAAGTCCCGATCCTCTTGAGAGATGAACTCGAAGATGAAATAGCCCCTTCCAACGACGTAGCAGGTTACACTATTTTTTATTAATGGCCTCCAGTTTCTTTGGATCCAGTTGTCTATTGTCCTGGTTGAGGGCCAGAGCCCCATGAATTGACCTACCAGACCCCGTTCTGATAAGGAGATTGCTACTTTCATTGGCTGTTCCGGGGGGAGATTGATTTCTGGCACATCCTCTAGTCTTCTTACAAAGCTTGATGGTTCACCTTGGATCGTTTTCTTCCTGCAAGCAGTGATGAGTTTGCTGAAGGACACAGAGGGGGATGGAGGGGGCGGCGACTCCCCTCCGCCCTGGCTTGGCATGGTAGCAGAGGCGAACCCTAGCTCATATTTTTACCTCCGCGCGCATTCAGAGCGCTCTTATTGAATCATTTTCCATTATGTTATTAAGGTTGATGTTTATTCTAAATTTTTATTAATTCAAGGTTTTAAATTTAAAGTTTAATCAATTATGTTTATAGGTTCTAGGTATTAAGTTAATTAAAGAGTCTTATTAAGATATCTTAAACTAGGTCAATTTAAATTTTTAATGTTATAAATATGAGCAATCATGCTCATAATCTTTTTAATATTCTTTAGTAAGATTGTTTATTTTAATAAGTGTTTTTATTTGGGTGTGATTTTTAATTAGGTGGGGTTATTAATGAAACTAGATTTAATAAATTAATTTATAGTATTTAGATTGTATAAATAATTATCAATGATTATCATTGTTTTTATGGATCAAAGGGAACCAGTTTTCGCTTAGTTCTAACCCACTATCTCTATTTAGGTTACTAGGATGTTTTCAGATTTCAATAGCTTCTCTAATATGTCGTTTAAAGAGATGATTTTCTTTGGCGAGGATTTTGGTGTCTTCTAGGCGAACATGGTGTCTTGTTGTAAGGGAGTGTTCAGCTAGGGTAGAGGTGCAGATGCATTCATTCTTAATGTAAGCTCCATGCTCTTTTATCCTAATCTGGAAGGAGCGACCAATTTCACCGATGTCAACTCCATGCTCTTTTAAATTAATTTTATTAAATAATTTTACTGAAAACCTAGCTGACACCTAGGTTTCCCCTCACTTCCAGTATTTAATACCAGCTCCTCCCATCATTTAAACCCAGGCTCAATGTCCTAAAGATGGATCCTGATTTGGATCCAAAACGTTGACAGTCTATTGACAAAACTGTGGCTAGTCCGATCAATACTGAAAGATACCATTTATCAGCCATGAAACTTAATTCACAAACAAACAAGAATACACAGACTATCAAGAATGGATCAACACCTCTAAAACAAACATCTGAAAATTTTGGTTCAGTCTTGAACCTTGTTTTCTACAATAAGACCCTGCTGTCAAAAAAAGAATTAGGGTTTGAATAAACTCAAGAACTATCTCTTGAAACCAAAAGAGAAAACCTTAGTCTTGCTTTCTCCTTCTATTCTCCTCTTTTTTCTTCTTCTCATTCAGCTTTTATTCTTTCCAAATAAGTTGAAGTAGTTCAACTACTTTCTTTATTTAAGTTAGTTTGACTTAACTAATTAGTTTAGGAGAAATAAATAATAATAATAATATAGTTAAGGGTCATTAATTAATAATAAATAGGTAGGTGGGACCCCTTGTGAATCCCGTCATTTCCTTCTTTCAAATCATAAAATATAACACAAAAAGGATAACCATTTTGACTATATGCCACGCTTGTAGCTCCCTCAAATATCTTTCAAATTGGATATTTAAATATCATAAATAATTTATATCATATCCAAAAAATATATAAACATCCACATCATCCAAAAAATACCAAAATAGAGCTTGCTGTCCCAAAAAACTGAAAACCACTAAGCACTGTCTTCATCAACTGAAATCATAAAAACATAATCTAAAAACCATATTTTGCCACTTTGTGAGGAAATTTTTCTTTTTTCACTGTTGTTTCCCTTTGATTTCTCGGAAGTAGCTCGTGGTTGGTTAGACCCTTGGGGCTGTGTCTCGTTGATCACATGGGAACAATCATCCTTCAAATGCATGCGAGAAGACATATATTTTGAGGAATCATTGGGGGGAGAAGAAGTGGAGGCAACGACTTTTCCTTTATCTTGCATAGGTTGGGGAATATCAGTTTTTAGTATTTTACTAGCATGTGAAGATTGAACAAGCGAATCAATGCGGGCAATATAGACATTGGGATTGACAGGTGGTGGCAAAGGAAATGACATAGTGGGACAACCACGATGGTGAGAGACAATTGGGTTGACTATCTCTTTCCATCCATCATTTGCGGGGACTTCCAGTTGCAAGGACACATGTGGAGGAATGAGAATGCCAGGGATGTTCTGAGGCTAGAAACAGGGTCTTTCTAGTCAAGGGTGCGCTATTCCATGTAAAGTCCAATTAAATAACCGAGCTTGGAAAATATGGTTCAATTCTTGAGGATCAACATCAAAATGGATGGAAAATCTAGGCATTCTAGGACCTCAGTTCCAATTTCCCCTGCCTCTGTTATTTCTGCCATTGCTGCCCCTACTGAAAAATCTCATCCTGTAGCAACAATTCGTCAGTAATGAAGCTGTTAATAAACCATACATGACACTCTGCTTGCATGAATCAAAAATTGGCTCAAGAATTGACACGCGATACATGCAAATCCATCCATAACAAACCATTCATTAACTGCCAAGTGAACATGGGGTGATAGGGTTCATGGGAAATATAGAGGAAGTGTAATTAACGAAAAGTGATATAATGATAGGGAATTAATACATGAATACTGTTCAACAATTAATCAAACAATTTACTATGTAATAAAGTATCAAGATATCAGTCACCAACCCTTGTTGTGTTATCCCTTTGTCGCTTTTACACAAATTTTTCTTTTTAAATTTATTTCACAGAACATGGATGCAATAAGTGAAATTGGGATTATGAGGAAAATGTAATGAGAAAAAAATGATAGAACGACAAGGAATTGATATGGATACTGTTCAATTGAAAATAAATCAAAACATGCAATCAAAAAATATCTCTGTACAGACCTTCAAAGTTTAACAATGTTCACTTTTTCAAAACAATAATTCAAACTGTTACTTTCGTTGACAAATTGCTTGTTGTATTCCAAACAATAATCTACATGCCCATAATTATTTAATTATAGCATCCATTGTATCCATATAATCATTATATGACAGTCATAACGAACAACATTTCAATCACTATAAGAAACCATAATATCCTTTGATCCACGTCCATAACATTAACTTCAATGCTTCATCCCTTAAAACCAACAAGAACACGCACAATGTTTACAACAATTCATATCCATCATTTTTTTTTTTCACTTGGAAATAACAGTTGCCTTGCTATTCAACTTTGAATCAAAGGAAACTTTCCAATACATATAGGCTTGAAGCCATTACAATATACTCATTATGAGATTTATTCATGTCATCACGAGAATTGAACCCGGGCGGGGAGGATAACAATCATTCCTCACAACCATCCAAGCTACACCCAATTGACAAATATATATATATATATATATATATATATATATATATATATATATATATATATATCATTTTATTTAGTCACTGTTCCACACAATCAATCCGAACATTATAAATTGTATTCGGGCCTCAAACATTTCGCACACAGGTGTCACTTTTATATAATCAACATAACGATTGAACCAAAATAACATTCAATACTTTGATCCAAAGCTTCAAATAAATAAGTGGGTACATATCTCTTCAATAATTACCAAACAAAGGACCCAACCAAATTGTGCCCATGTAACCAAGCATACATAGTGCTCCCATCAACCATCGAACTGGAGTAAAATGATATCAATGTTATATTTAGGGTTTACAATAGCAAGTGTAAGGTAGGAATAGGTGGTTGGACCAGAGAGTGTGATATTTGAATAACACATACAAATTATGCCCTATCACAACTTACCACAGAACAATAACATGTAACAATTCTCTCGGTTGTAAGGGTTCCAAAACAATAGAAAACCATTTCCAACAGGAAAACAAAATGAAGCCAATCCCTTTAATCAACACTGTAAAATGAGAGACCAAGCACATACCTGTACCTGACCAAAAAACATGCCTAATGCTTCCATCAAATTCTGGGTGGCGTTAAGTTCATACTGTGCAATGTTTACCAGGCAATGGTGAGGTTATAGTAAGAAACTAACAACTCAGGGTTTTGCCAAGACAAGGCACAAAATACTTTAATCTTTCACCTGTTCTCATTAAAACCCACATGGTCGAAAAAATGTGTGTACACTAGACACAGAGACAAACATGGCATGAGAAAACTTAATCACATAGACCTGTATTGTCAATCCATAGGTAGGGTACTCGCAAAGCTCATAGCTTTGGAAAACCATGATAATCAACTTCAATAGAGAGGCCAGACCCAAAACCCAAGCCATGACCGAGTAGGCTCCACTGCAATTTCCAATCAACAATTCTATGCGAAGGATTACACACATCAAGAAGACCGCAATCATTTTCTTTTTTAAATGCCAGCAGTCCAGAAACACCACCATGAGAAACCAAGGACACAAACACCAATACACAGTTCAAAAATATCAGAACAACTTGAGAGTCACACAGACCATGAGAAACCAGAGCCAAAATTTGATTCAAAAGGCAGAGTAACTATCATGGATGGAAAAGTAAGAAAACCCATACTTGGAAAATCCTGTGCGAGGAAAAAAACAAGACTGTATATATCCTTTACGATTGAACAAGGCGAGGCAAAAACAACTACCGGAGCCAAAAAAAAATGCAAGAATGACTAGGGTGACGGGCTCAAGGGGAGTTTGAGTGACGTGCAGTAAATGCACGCTGCTTCTCCCTTCCAACTTCATTCAATTCAAAGTACGTGCCAAGGCAATTCACTATAGCACTACACTATTAATCAACCAAATATCCATTTCCATATCACTTTTACAAAGTGCGCCACCCCTTGGTAATATCAAACTTCTTTAAAATAACAATGTGCTAGGAACATAACCCAATGTGAAACCATTTACGAAACTCAAACAAGGCGCATAACCATAGTAGCAAGGGTCAAGAGCACCCATACTTTGTCATAATAATACACAACATTATAACTTGAATATAGTTCTTTTATCCAAAAGGGCAACAATATTATCTTCTATCAAAGATCATTTAAACCATTTAATGCCATGTTTAATACAATATCAAAACCAAAATTGGATTATTATTCTTTCATCCACAGGGAAACCTTAACATATTCTGTGAAAGATCATCAATGCCATTTAGTGCCATGTTTTAATCACCCAATCACCACATATTACTACAACATTTTAAACCATGATTTGAAACAAATGAGCAGTAGAAGACTATGTTGCTACCATCACATAAGAAAACAAAATATAAGCTCTACTTATCCACCATAGTGCCATAAGTTTACAAGGGGTCCCACCTATTAATTTATTATTAATATACCTAAATAATAAATCTTGGCAATCATTTGCGAGCATAGTATTCATCATTGCGCTTTTAAGCATCAACAAACTGCCGAATCCATAGGGAAATCTGTTTCCAATAGATTAAGAACTCAGAATGTCTGGCTTTGCAAACCAGGTGAACCATAGATCAAGATAATTCTTTACCAGAATGATTATGCAACAGGGGGAGTGAGGCAGTTTAAGTGAAAAAATGATCCGGGACTTTGGGAATAGCTCATGAAAAGTGTTACGTATGAGGGGTTTATTCCTGTATGCATAACATTCGATTGGTCATAGTAAAAGCGTTTATTGCTTAAAGGAGAAATATTTATGGTGTGCTCTTTTTGAATCTCAGGGTGGAGGGAATAAAAGAAAGCAGAAAGTAGGGATGAAAATCTAATTATCTATCTAACAAAATTACTGGAAGTAGATAACAATTTCAGTGATGTTGGTGTAGACCCCCTTCTCTCCTAAGGGCTGCGCGACCTCCCGGTCAGGATCTTTGATTCTGGAGTCAGGTGACTCTTTGAAACCTTATTGATCTCATTTCTTGTTAAACATAGGTCCCCTCGGCTCCCTGCACAGGCTTCTCGACACTCACGACCTTCCTTTTTGCGCTCTACGAAAACCTTAGAGTATCGGGCATTAATGCCTTTTCTCTCGGCCCCTCCTCTGATGTGACCTTGGGCGATGACCACACGATTGTGGGTGTGACCACAAGCGGTTTGAAGTCAAACTACCTTTGGGCCTGCAATTCTCCTCGAGCCTCCACGTGTCTCCCTGGCGATAGCACAGTATGGATTTCGAACCACCCTCTAATTTTTAAAGTCTGTGCAATTCCTGTCCCTGAAATGCGAGATGACCATCGATCTCACGATATTGACAGTGCCTCTAGAAGGACGACTGAGATCTCTTCCTTGGAATCAACGGTCCAGATATCCCTATCTCCGATCAATGACTGTGATCGATTCAGAATTTAGGAGTTTGAAATTTTTAAATCTCAAACCTTGGTTTCCTTTGCAGAGCAATCTCCCGGAGCGGAAGATCCATTGACACTTGTCCCCTTCAATCAACGACTGCGATCTTTGTGGTTCTCCAGACTTTGGGGTTTTGAAATATCAAACCTCGTCTTCTTCCATAATCCAATCTTTCGGAGTGGGTGACCTACATACACTTGTACTCATAGTCAACGGTCCAACTTCTGCCTTGATTGTTTGAGCTTTCAACCCAGATCAACGGTTCTAAGACCCTCCTCTCGATCAACGATCAAGATCTCCTCCGGGTTTCAGACTTCGGAGACTTCAAATCTCAAACTTCACCCTTTCCCCAATGACTTTGTCCAAAGGCTATAATCCACTGATGCGTGTCCACCTCAGATCAACGATCGAGTTTTACTTCGGGTCTTTACCCGGAGTGCACAGATTCATGCCACGTCTCCCCTGAATCTGACGACTATAGATCGCTTCGGGACTTTACTCAGAATTCTCAGATCTTTGCCACATCTCCTCCAGATCCGATGGCTCAGATTCACTTCAGGTCTTCGGGCCTTCGGGATTCAGAGATACCAGTTCTCAAACTGAAAATCCCACGACAAATTTCCCAGAGCTCGCGATCTGCTGACAGATCAATGACTCTCGACTCTTTGGGTCTTTGGGCTTTGGGTGTTTCAATGCCTCACCTTGGTCTCCCTCTAGATCTAATGACCCGTCGACATGTACCCCTATGGATCTAACGGTCCAACTTTGCTTCGGTCGATCCAACGACTGAGATTTCACTTTGGGAGTCCAAAATTCCGGACTTCGGGTAGTTCAAGTCTCAAATCTTGGTGGGTTCTTTCCCCTATGTGTGCGAAGCATTAAATCTCGTGCACCTTGTCTTGAATTAGATGGATGTTGATCCTTCGTGCTGTGATCCAATGACCACTGTTGCTCCTCCTTCCGAGCTTCTGATTTCTTCCAACTTAGAAAATTTTCTAAGTCTTCAAAGGTCTCTACCTTTGAACCTCTTGCGATCCCATCTCTCGAACTTCGACTACACTTCTGAAAAGTGTTATCTCTCTTGAACTTGGCCTTCGTGAAGGTTTCGGTTTCCCGTGCACTCCTTGCATTTCAGGGATTTCGATAACTCAAGTCTGAAGGATTTCTGAAAAGAAATTCTTCCCGCCCTCCTGGCATTCTTCTTTCGCTTGGTGCACACCTTGCAACCAATTCTTACGCAAGATTTGAATTCCTGCAGATGACTGTTGGCCCTTGACCAAGTTTTGGAGAACCTTGGTCATGTTTGACCATTTTTGGGACTTCGACAGGCTGATCGAAGGCGGAGCGCAAGGCGAAGCGGAGATCGCGGGATCTTGGCTCCTTTTTAGGGCAGTTTTGGGATTAGGATTTATGTAACAGGTATGGGATGTCGACCCATGGGTTTAACCATGTTTAGGCCCATTTTGTAATGTATAAATAGAAAGCTAGGCGATGTAAGAAGTAGTAGACTTGATAGAATCGGATTAGTGTAGAGCTAGAGGCTTTGTGCATACTATGTGTTAAGACTTGCAGAGCTAAGTGCAAGTGATTGTAAGAGGCTTGCGTGTAGACCGTGTAAGAAGGCTTTGTGCTGTGACCTAACTCGAGGAAGGAGGATCTAGCGAGGTGCATGCAGATCTCTTGTCCTATGAGGAGTAGGTTCTTGTGGCTCTGTGCTTGTAGAAGATTGAGGGAATATAATAAAGAAGAGAAGAGTTGGTGGACGTAGCCCCACGCTGGGGTGAACCACGTATATCCTGTGTTATGGTTGCTTTGTGCATTATGGTTATTATATTGTTCATATGATTTAAGCTTAATGTTGGAACAAATGTTGAAAATTTCTCAACTCAATGTCTTTCTCCAAAATTTATGTTAGTTACGCCACTTAGTTTTAGAACCTTGTTGCCTGGCATAGACTTGATAGAATCGGATTAGTGCAGAGCTAGAGGATTTGTGCATACTATGTGTTAAGACTTGCAGAGCTAAGTGCAAGTGATTGTAAGAGACTTGTGTGCAGACCGTGTAAGAAGGCTTTGTTCTGTGACCTAACTCGGGGAAGGAGGATTTAGCGAGGTACGTGCAAATCTCCTGTCCTATGAAGAGTAGGTTCTTGTGGCTCTACGCTTGTAGAAGATTGAGAGAAGATAATAAAGAAGAGAAGAGTTGGTGGACATAACCCCACGCTGGGGTGAACCACGTATATCCTGTGTTATGGTTGCTTTGTTCATTATGGTTATTATATTGTTCATATGATTTAATCTTAGTACAATAATGAATGTTTAGATGAATATGGTATGATAGATTAATTGCTTAGTGATTTGAATGAATGCTAGATTTGATCTCTTTCCACATGCTAAGTGCTTAGATGTGTTAGATCTGGTTGAATACTGCATTTTTATGTAATTAGGGTCTGGATCTGCGATGTGAATAAGGGTTAAATACTGATGAATGCTAACTGCTAAGTGCTTTGTTAGAGTGGTGTAATCACAGATCTGTGTCCCAACTAGATTGCAAACATTTGAGTCCTGCAACCACCCCTGCCTCTACCTCAGGTGAGACTTCATATGCTTCTCAAGTGTTTCCGAATGGGTTGGTAGTTAGGGTTTTGTTTGTGCGCTATTGAAGCGTTGAACCCTGGGTCAGCTCCTGTGCCAATAAATGGTTCCGTTTCCAAGACTCGAAACTGTGATTGCTAGGAACTAAAGAAAAGAGAAAGCTCTGTACGTAGATCTGCTACTTTAGTGCGCAATAATATACTTAACTTGCAAAGCTCTGTGCTAAGAAGAGAAGTCCGATCTAAAGAAAAAAGGTAAGATCTTGAAGTTTTGTGCTATTAGAAAGGAAAAATAAGCAAAATTTTTTGTTTCTAAAGAATAAATCTAGGTATGTTTGATAAATTTTGTCCTAGTCTGAAAACTAGGGTACAACTAGAAGAAAGAAGATTTGATATGAATAGATCTGATAGAAATAATGAAAGGTATGTTATTCCTGTGCATAGAAAGAATGTTTGGACTAACAAATGGATGTAGGATCCTAGAAAGAATTTTTTGCAGGTTAGTTACTGTGATCCCAGTGCATAGTACAGGAAAGGTTGGGGATCGTTCAAGAGAAAGAGAGGATTAACTCTTTGCTATAGTTGCAGAAGACCATGACATATTGCTAAGGAATGCCCTGGTATAGGTCCTGTTTTCCTTTGTTGTAAGGCTATTGGACATGAAGTTTTGGATTGCCCTAGAATGATTGCAAAAGTTGAAAAGATGAATATGAGACAAGAAAACTATGAGACAAGCCAAGAAACTAAGGATATGATAGAACCCCAGAAAGAATTAGATATTGTGTTACTACAGATGAAAGAAACCTTGAACGATGACATAAATATCAACTTATTAGAGGTCTTAAAAGAGAAAGATTACATAGAAACAAGAATATGAGACTTCGATATAGACTGTGTTCTGGATGAGGAAACACAAGTGAATATCCTGACAAAAAGAAATTGGGAAATTTTGGGAAAACCTGCTATGGTTCCTTCATTAGAAGGAATAGGATTATTTAGAGGAAAGATGATAACCCTATGTGGAAGACTTACCTAGACATCTATGAGTGATCATGGCACTTCGACAAAATAATAATTTGAGATCATTAAATTTGTTGAGAACAACGCCCCATTTTCTATCTTGCTAGGAAAAACCTAGATTGAGAAAGATCAGATATGAAGGAAACAAGAAGAGGAGGATCTAGAACAGAAAAAGAAAGAACTAAGAGATTTCACAGCTACGAGAATAGTGCACTTACTGGAAGAACAAGAGAACCAATCGAAGCTACTAAGGATCAAAGATATCAATGTCGAAGTTGAAAGGACACATGAAGATTGCAGACACTTGTCTATACAAGAGAATAGAGTACCTACCCCAGAAAGAGAAGAAGTATTACCCTTGAACCCTATGAAAGACCCCCCACAGTGCAAAGTTATCATGCCAAGAGGAGATAAGAACAATAATGGAAAGAGGAAACCAATGATTCCGATCACAGGAAAGAAGGCCAGAAAGCTCAGTAAGAAGAGAGCAAAGTTAGAAAAATTGCAAGAAGTTCCAGTGAAGACTTCACAGAAGGAAGGTTTCCAGAACTTGAACTTTGCTGGAATATTAGTACAAAACAGATTGGCACTTCACCATGACAGAAAAATATGACTGTTGGAGGCATTATGACAGTTAGAACGATGCTCCAGAACTGCTAGAAATGCAGTTATTGCCGGAACGTTCACCACTGGACCGTTGGGACTGTGCCATAACATATGGAATAACATTGATTGAGGCATTCTTACCCGTTGGTAGAGTCCATTACGACGATGTCTATTTATCCCATCAAGCATTGCACCAAGAACAATTTTTCCAATTGTGATTATCCGAGCCCACAAAGAACTAGTTGCTTTTGCACAGTGATCATTGAGACCTCGCCATCCGTTCTATTACATTGAGTGTTGTTCACCGAGCTGAGATATCAGATCTCGAGTGTGCATGTTAGATGAAATTAGTGCAGCAGAAAAATCCGTCGAAGAGATTCTAATAGACCTCATGGCCAAGAAGGTGATGTCAGCAGGCATCCAAGCCTCATCGACGAGAGGAGTGAAAGCCTCCCCATTGACTACTAGTGGATCTGGACCATCCCGAGCTGCGACCGAGAAATGAACAAAGAATTGTGATGACTTGGCGAATGCAAAGCTAATCCCATCCATCCTGCCCGACTACATCCCACCCATGGCTGGTGTGGTGAGTCATGACAGTGTCTCGAGGGACTTCGATTACACAATCATCACTGCATACCTCCCGAAGGGAATACAAGTAGTCAGACTGCAGTTGGAGAGGATTCCAACCTTGAAGATCAGTGACTATAACCTAGGAGACCGCAAGAGCTATGTCATGCTCACACCTCACAAATATTTGACCAAGACC
>JASDQU010306112.1:22833-36598 GCA_032191745.1 Picea mariana | reverse complement strand
AGAAGGGGAAGCGAGGCTACAAGGTATCCTCCATCTAGAATGGTGCAGTACGGCTAGCCTACTAGTTGATTGCTGGTAAGCTAGTAAGGAAGAACAGACCCATGCAAGTCACGAGGTTCATTGTTGACCTCACATGAAAATGCGTGGAAGGATTACAAATGAACTGGGTGAGTTACCTCATTAACCAATTAGAATAGGACTGCCGCAAAGCTCAGGATCAGGGCTATGAGTTCCACTTTAGCTGGCTGCTGATCCTCATCGCGTTCATTGCTTAGGAGATGTCAGAATGAGTGACCTTCCCTGACATTGAGCCGTTCGAGCCACTAGATGCGAAGTTCACCACGTTATGGTATTCAAGTGATATGGGGAAACAATGGTAGTCGAACACGGTGTTCCATACCTACTACCTGAATTTAATGAGGGCTATGGAGTCTTTCCCTCGTATGACGTCGAACTCCCTTGATAGGTTCAGACTAGTTGCGAAGTTCTGCGCAGATAGGCATTTTATATATATCTTTGCATGTAGAGATGAACATAAAGAAGAAATTCAGTCCTATTACAAGCTCACTAAGGAGGACATGGAGGAAATCACCAAGGAGTGGCCCGAAGAACACCTAGTGCCAATTAACCACGCAGAACTGTCCGATCCCGACCTCATTGGAATTCCGGTGGTTACTCACGAAGAGTATGATGCACCCAACAGTAGCAGGAAGAAAAAGAAGGAATATGTACAGGAAATACACAACACATCAGAAGAAACTGCATCAGATTCACCTGATGGAAGAGGAGATGACGAAGTGGAGAAATAAGGGGAAGAAGACAAGCAGAAGCAGGGTGAAGTAACACCTGGTAGGAACCCCCTTGAAGAGGCAGAGACGTCTAAGAAAAGAAAGGTTTCCCCAATGAAACCTATATCGTGGAAGAAGTCCAAAGCTAGTAAGCCAAAGCTGCAGTCTGTGCTCACAGTCGATGACTTTGACTTCATTATTGCAGTTGTATTAGACGCCTCGAAAGATATTTTGCAGAGAAATGAAGCGAAACAAGAAACCATGCATGAAAGAATTGAAGAAGAACTGAGAGGAGTACAACAAGCCCTTCACTCCAGCCACACATTGTCCACTGCGTCCCTGCCATCAGAAGAAACAGAGTTGGGAGATGAGCCTGCCCAACTCCGCAGAATAGCTGATGCAACCAAAGATCACCTTCGTTGTGTGCATGAAGAAAAAGAATAGGCCACAGTGGCCCTGAAGCAAGCACAAGAGGAAGTCATAGAGCAATGCCAAGTTTTGCAACAAGAGAAGGATGACCTCCAAATCAAGTTCAAAGAGGATAAAGCGCATATCCAGAAAGAAAAAGAACAACTGCTCATGAAGCGGGTTGGAGTTAAAGAAGCAGTGAACATAGCACTTCACTCTGTGACATGCTTAGAATAGATAGAAGAAGACCTAGTGGAGAGTCAAGTAGTGAAGCTTCCTGTGGCCATCCAACAACTTCAACAGAGAGTAGCAGAATTGGAGTTACAAGTAGTACCAAGCACTCCGCAGGAAGTGCGAGACCAACGAGAAGAAACCGCTCGAAGCGTAGTCCAGAGAATGAAGGCATTAACCTTGGAATGTAAACAACTTAGCAGTCGAAGTGCACAGAATTATGAATGCCTTGCCGAGGACCCTGAACTAAAGACACTGGAGTTTCATCTCCAGTAAGAAAAGAAGCAAGCAACAACAATACAAGTGCAGTTGAAGCCCTTGTCAGTGGTCGAGTGAATGAAAATATCCCAAGAATAGCGTACGACTCAACAACAGGTCCATGCCATATAGAGAAAAGTCATGGAAGTGACTCAGAAGCTCCAGCCAGTCCAGGATGCAACTTGCCTACTTTTTGAGGAGATTGAAGGATGAGGAGCAGAACTAGAACAAACAGTCACTTCAGTCGAACAACACTTGGAAGGACCTGTGACTGAGGCAATTATTTAGGATTTTACCGAGCAGGAGGCCTTGGCAAAGCAACAGGTTGAAGCAGGTCGAGCCAAGCTTGAGGCGTTTGAGGCAGAGTTACCCAGAGCAGAGTGACTCGGGACGAGTCACATGTGAGTGTTGGGGGCATGTTGGCCCTTGACCAAGTTTTGGAGAACCTTGGTCATGTTTGACCATTTTTGGGACTTCGACAGGCTGGTCGAAGGCATAGTGCAAGGCAAAGCGGAGATCGCGGGATATCGACCCCTTTTTAGGGAAATTTTTGGATTAGGGCTTATGTAATGGGTATGGGATGTTAGCCCATGTGTTTACCCATGTTTAGGTCCATTTTGTAATGTATAAATAGAAATCTAGGCGATGTAAGAAGTAGTAGACCTGATAGAATCATCTTAGTGCGGAGCTAGAGGCTTTGTGCATACTATGTGTTAAGACTTGCAGAGCTAAGTGCAAGTGATTGTAAGAGGCTTGTGTGTAGACCGTGTAAGAAGGCTTTGTGTTGTGACCTAACTCGGGGAAGGAGGATCTAGCGAGGTGCGCGCAGATCTCTTGTCCTATGAGGAGTAGGTTCTTGTGGCTCTGTGCTTGTAGAAGATTGAGAGAATATAATAAAGAAGAGAAGAGTTGGTGGACGTAGCCCCACGCTGGGGTGAACCACGTATATCCTGTGTTATGGTTGCTTTGTGCATTATGGTTATTATATTGTTCATATGATTTAAGCTTAATGTTGGAACAAATGTTGAAAATTTCTCAACTCAATGTCTTTCTCCAAAATTTATGTTAGTTACGCCACTTAGTTTCAGAACCTTGTCGCCTGGCATAAGCTTGTGTAACCATTAAGCCCTTGCGCCATTCGACGCAACCTTTCTGCCGTTGTAAAAACTCTAAATCTATCACCATTTTCGCTGAACTTTTCTGCCATCAAGATCTCAAAGCTTTAAAAAGTTTCCCAAGGTCTCCCGTTTTGGTCGTGCTTCGCATTCCTTCATTGTGAAGAGTGTCAATTATACAATCAAATTATAAATTTTTCCCTTTCCATATATTATTTTAAAATTATTTTATATAATTTTAAAATTAATATTTTATTTTGAAGTTTGGAAAAAATATATTTTAAGCCAAGCCCTTTGCCTTGATTCCACTATCCTTCACGTACCGATCTCCAAATATCCACCGTAAATATACATTCCAAGTCACAAGACACACACAAGACTCCAAGGAGATGTTTTCACGTGGGCATCAAAGAAACGCACCAACTGTTCGAGCGTTAAGTCGCATGAAGAAAGACTCACGAGGAGACCCGAAAGAGGTGTCCCACATGCCTAAAAATCGCAAGAATGGTATTACATGTAAATCTGGGCTCTATTTCTAGGATTTGGCTGACGTAGGGTTTTAAATAACCACTTCTCCGTTTCCCCGAAACCCGAAAACCTGAAACCGGGACCCCAGTCATATGCAAAACACTGCCTTGGGAAAAAACCATTTTTCTTAGCCTTGGAGAGGCCATTTTCCATGTTCGAATAGTCTATCAACATCTATAGATCCTAATATTTCCATTGGTTTCTTAATAATTTTATTTGGATCTTGGAATTGCAGTCAAAATTCCCCCGCAAGATGAGGTTCGTTTTCAGAAATGTGGTGTTTTTTACTGTGCTGAGTCATCATTTTCAAATGATGATTCTGAGCGACTGGAAGATAATTTTGAGAAACGGTTGGAGAATTTTGTGCCTAAGACATAATAGATCAATAGCCTCTCTCTGTTTTCCTACAGGTGTCACATATTTGGAGAATCTAATTCATCTCCGAGCCCTAATTTTCGGATCTCATATTTTCCTGTTTTGACACATGTTTGTAAAATGAAGATCTGGGGAAAATGAAAATAGATCTCAGGGAACTGAGAGAGGTTTTTGCTCATAAAAAACAGATGCAAAAAATCCTTTTTCATTTTATACACAAATGTCGCGATTCAGAGATACAGAACCATAACCGCAACCCCAGTTTTCAGCAGTTTGACCCATTTTCTATGACGGAAAGTTTCAAGAATTGATTGTAACTATTGTTATCTTTTAGATTTGGGAGGATTTTCGACCTCAAGACATATATGAGGCATCTTTGTAACATTTTAAAAAGGGGGGGAAACAACCCAAGAGACTTTTGGGGGTTGGGTTTGTAATGCATTTTCTTGCAACAAATCTAGAACAGAATGCCAAGAGATTCTACACCTCGTCACTGTGTAATTTTGTTTTCCCTGTATTGTTTTCTTAGGTTTACATTCATTTTTCTCTTCTTTCTTTTACATATTCAAATTTTAATGAATCTAATTCAGTAATACCTTTGCTACAGTCATTAATTGGGCAGCCTGTCAGGGTCAACTTTTCCTTTGTTTATGTTGTGAGCAAAACAAGACCTGTAGCTTGACTGTTTCTGCCTAGATTACAAGTTTTATATATACATGTTTGTATTTCGAAGTTATTTGTCATTCCTCTATTGAAATGAATATTAGAATTATCATAATTAGATACCTAACTCTTTGTTTCAGTCTCCTTTATCCCCTATCTTCTATCCATCTTCCTTATTTCAATTAAATTAGGCAAACGAGGTCACGCCTCTTCATTTCTGATCTATAAATGATTGAAAGGCCTGTTTCAGACCTGGTTCTAGAAGCCTCATATGACTGATCAATCTACAAATTATTTTTTCATTTAAAATGTGCTAAGGCTTGGCTCCATTACAGCCTAGAGTCAACTCTTGCGACAACATTTTCTGGCGCCGTTGCCGGGGACGGAGGAATGAAGTTATCTTCCTTGGGATACGACAAAGAGTTTAGATCTATTTCTTGATGGTGAACAAAGGATAGGCATTCAATTGGCTGTGATCATTCAACTGACAACTCCTTGGTTCGAAGACTCTACATGATTCACCGGCGACTCCACTGGTCTCAAAATGTCGAATTCGTTCGCTGCTCAGAGTGCTGCGAGGTTTGCTCCTCTGGACTTTACAAATGTTTATGGTTTTCCAAACACTATTCCAGACATTAAAATTTGGGAAGATGTCCTTCCTAAATTTGGAGGATATGCGGACGACAATCCTGCTCAACACTTGTTTGAATTCCACAAGCTCATGGATGAATTAAATTTACATCATGAAGATGTCCTCATGAAACTGTTTACATTTTTGTTGGAAAGAGATGCTAGACTCTGCTATAAATCTTTACCCCATTCCAGTATTCCTTCATTGAAGGATTTCCACACATTTTTTCATCAACATTGTAAGAGGATCTATTTAGCTGAAATCCTTTTTGAAGATTGCTGCAATATAGAATTCATAAGACAAAAAGATCAAACAAATATTCTTGAAGAGGAGGAAGGAATAACATAAATTTCTCAAGTCGATGAAGACAATCAGTATGAAGAAGAGTTGGCTGATAAAGAAGCAAGATATGATAGCTCTTGTGATCATATTCAAGAAGAATATCAAGACAAGATCCATGAAGATGAAGCATAAAGGTTAGAAGGCCTTCACAACCAGATTTGCTGCAACAATGAGGAGGAAAGCGCTTTTTCAGATGAAGAGACAGATTCAAGCTCATTCATATATGACTCTATTTTTAATTCTGTTGTTCAAGAGAAATACGTTCATAACGAGTTTTTTAATATTAATGATGCTGCAAATGGTTTAATTGTACAATATGATGATAAAATCATTGGTTTAAATATTCATGAAAACCAACAACTTATGGGAGGTCATATACAATCACTGTTTGCTAATATAAAACATAGTCATTTTGCTATGGCAGAATCCCTTACTTATCAGTTTCACAATCAAGTAAAGGTCCTGAAATATGATGAATTATATGTCGCCAAAAAGCCATTTCTTGAAGAGTTTTAGGAGGATTATAATCATCCAAATGTAATAGAGATTTCAGGTATGATCACGGTTGTAAATCCCCATGAAAATCAGTCCGTGGATATTCAACCATCTTTGATAGATCCTCACAAAATAGAAATTTCTTTCAACGATGAATATCAAGAAGAGAAAGAAGAGCATTTTTCTTTTTCATCGCACACAAAAATTTACGACAATCCTCCTTTGTTTGATGAATATGATGAAAGTGTTTCTGAAGATGATGAGCATCAAGAAACTTTGGTTCAACAGGAAAGCAATCGACAACATCTTGAAAGAAACCAGCCTATGTATGATAGCTATCAAAAATATCTTTGGAAAATAGATGAAGGACATAAGCAGGGGTTAATGAAACAATTGATCTCTCCTCCCTGTTTACCAACTATTGAGAAATATACCAGTAAGTTTCAATGCGACATTTATGCACCAGAAGAAGAAAAAATCAGCAATGGACAAAGTGCGCAAAATCATTTCAGACAGCTTTCCCAACAGGAGGAAGTATGGATTAATTGCGAAAGTGGTATATCTTTTCCCTTCTACGATCTAGTAGCAATTTATATGGAGTCAAAATGGGGGATTGGATTTTTTATTTCCAACTTCTTGAAGTCTGAATTTCAAAACTGTAAGTACCTGCTCACATGGCATGTTTTGAAGTTTGCAACTGCTCCTGTAATTTTCATGTTCAAATATGGAAGCATAATCAAGCTTGTTAGTTGGATACTCGCTTGGTTGATTTGGAAATTTTCCTATACTTGAACAAAACAGTGATATCAATTAGAGTAGGTGATGTATATAAATAAACTTGACTTTGAGCATTAGATTACAATGATGTTTTTCAATATGTTTCCAGTTTAGTTTGGCATCCAGTATGGTTTTGATCTAAGGCATTACGACTCCATAGCCCAATAAATGCGATTTTAAAAGGACCCAGCGATAATTTTTTAAATTTCAAATGTCTTCGTTTATCAACATGAGCTGAATCCCAAAGAAAGACTTTCTCATTTACTTTAAATCTGACATCTTTTGCACTTTTTTTGAAATTTTTTTTTACGATTTTTTGTCTTCTCTTTATGTTCTCCAAGAAAAACATCCTTTGTTCCTCTAAAGCTAACAATGAATTTATCCTTTGAGAGACATTAGAAGAATTTAATTCTTTGATCTGTAGCATCAACCATAGTGAAAAAGTTCCAACTCGGTAGGCAGAATAACTTCTTGACCATAAACAAGCTGAAATGGAGGGAAACTTGTGCTTACCTTAGTAGTAGTGAGATCTGCCCAAAGGGCATAAGTGAGGAGGGTGTGCCATTGACGAGGCTTATCTTCAATGAGCCTCTTGATAATTCTAAGCAAATTTTTGTTAGTAGACTCGGCTTGCCCATTTCCTTGAGGGTAATAGGATGATGATGTAAAATGTTTGACTCCCAGCTTAGCTAGAAACTGAGTCAGCTTAACAGAAATGAAAGCGAGACCGTTGTCTATAATAATTTCTAAAGGAACGCCAAATTTGGAGAAAATATTAGTTTCAAGGAAAGAAATAACCTATTCATCTTGTGAATATTTAAGTGGGGCAACTTTAGTCCATTTCGTAAAATAATCTGTGTCTGTCAAGATAAAAACCTGCCCTGTTGAAGATGGAGGATTAATAGGACTGATAAAATCCAGACCCGATTTTGAAAAAGGAAAATCAGGGAGGACAGTTTGCAAAGGCATGGTAGAAATATGTTCTTTCCCAACGAATTTTTGGCACTTTCCACAAGATCTTGAAAATTTAAAAGAATCTCAAAAAATTGAAGGCCAATAATACCCTTTTTTGACGATTTTAAAAGCAATAGTTTTAGCAGAAAAGTGGCCACCCACGTGAATAACAGAGTCTAGAGATCCATGGGTTTCATGTAACAGTTTTTGTGCTTCCTTGTTATTCACACACCAAAGTAATATTCCATCTGCAGATCTCCTGAATAAGAAGTCTCCTAAAATAACATATCTGGAGGACTCAAGACAAAGCCTTCTCCTTTGATGAGTATCTAAACTATCTGGACATTTCTGATTTTGCAAGTAATACACCAGATTTTTATACCAGATATGTTCAGCTATAGGAAGGGTTTGACTATCAATGTAAAACAATGTTGAAAGAGGATTATCTTGTTCGTCAATTTCTTCACTTGCTTCAACATGTTGAGCCAAGTGAAGGGCTAAGTATTGTCCCTTAATTGCTTTTGAAGTCATGATGGTTAAATAATGCTCTTGGATCTTGGCAAGCCAATGTGCAAGCTTCCCTGAAAGATAAGTTTGTGAGAGCCAAAACTTGACAACATTCAAAGGGACTTTTACCAGTGTGTTCTTGCCTAGGATAAAGTGGCGAAATTTCTCCACAATTTTAACATGAGCAAAACCATGTTTTTCGATATAAGAATACTTGAATTCATCATATGATAATCTTTGACTCATGTAAGCTATTGGTTTTTCGTTATTCTCGTCATCACATTGTACGAGAATAGCAGATACTGCTTCCTCCGTGACATTAGTTTATATAATAAAATCTTTTGTCTAAATCCGGCTTCACCAAAACCAGTGCGGAACTGATTTCCTTATTAATCCTTACAAAATAATTCTCGACGTCTTCAATACAAGAGAAGGAGCGATCTTGGTTGAGAATATTGTGAATTGGTTTCACCATTAAAGAAAAATCAGGAACAAATCTACGGACAAAGTTGATAATGCCCATAAAGGCTTGAACCTCCATTTTGGAAGTGGGGGCCATAAGGTTCAGAATATCAACAATCCTTTCGGGATCTATTCTTATCCATGAATCAAAAACAATATTCCCAAGGATGTTTCCCTTGGTAACGCCGAAGATAGACTTAGAAGGATTTAAAGAAATGTCGAACTTTCTGCATCGCATGAGAACTTTTCCAAGATGACCAAAATGATCCAATCTGTTCTTTGAATATACAATCAAGTCATCAAGATAAATCTGAATAATCTTACCGATTAGATCGTCAAAACCTATCTACATAGAGTTTTGGAAAGTGGTACCTACATTGGATAATCCAAAAGGCTTGCGTTCATAAGCAAATGTGCCCCAACGTGTAGTGAAAGTGGTTTTGTATTTATTAGTCCTTTTTACCTTGATTTGATTATAACCATAAAAACCATCAAGTAAGGACATCATTTGTGACCCTGCAACTTGCTGCGAAATCATTTCCATGTTAGGGAGAGGAAAATGGTATTTTACGCTCGCTCTATTCAATGCACGAAAATCAACGCACAATCGGATCTGACTAGTTGTTTTCTGAACGGAAACCAAATTGGAAACGCACTCGGAATACTTAACAAGGAAAATTATCCCAACTTTCAAGATAATTTCCAACTCATTCCTAATAGTAGCTTCAAGTGTGGGGTTAATGGGTCTTTGTTTTTTCCTAACTAGTTTTATACCTTGCTTGATAGGAATGGCATGATGTATAAGAGCAGGATCAAAACCACGAAGATCCTCATACGACCAAGCAAAAACATTTTGAAATTCATGAAGTAACTCAATGAATTTCAACTTTTCTTCATCAGTACATTGGGCACCTATCTTAACATTCTTTGGGGAATTGGGTGTCCCAATGTTCAAGGAAATGGTTTCACCCACTTTCCTTTTTGNGAAGAAAAGTTGAAATTCATTGAGTTACTTCATGAATTTCAACTTTTCTTCATCAGTACATTGGGCACCTATCTTAACATTCTTTGGGGAATTGGGTGTCCCAATGTTCAAGGAAATGGTTTCACCCACTTTCCTTTTTGACTCTTCTTCTTTATGCGTTTCTCTGTTGCCTACATCACTCGATGAAAATGAACTTTCTAGAGGAGTCAAGCCCTTCAGAATTTTATTGTTTTCCGTGGATATAATATCCTTGGGCTTATATGGTTCATTTTGTATGAAAGAAAATATGCTTTCATCACTAAGGAAGACCTGCCATGAATCTACATTGTCAGGGATATGAGGACGACATAAATATTGAAAAGTGCAATAAGGTCTTTGTGGCAGAAGTTGCCGAGTAAGAGAGAATGCAAATACAACTAACCTGACGACCATTGAATTAAGTTCCCTTTTAACATGAGTGATGTTAAATGATAATAAGTTCGAGATAAGCATCCAAACATCTTGGGTGTAGCATTTCATTAACTTGTTTCTAGGAGAATATATTTAACGTACAAGGTTCACAACAAGCTCAGAGTCCCCAAAAACTGTAAGGTTTCAACAACCTAAATTATACTCATTTTCAATGCCTAGCAATAATGCTTCAAATTCGGTGACATTGTTCGTGCAAACAAATTCTAACCTATAGGAAAAGTTGTGAATTTTACCTACAAGTGAGTATAAGATAATTCCTGCTCCATTACCTTCATTGGAGCATGAGCCATCAAAGTGCATGTGCCACATACCATCTTCCATATCAATTTGTTCCTTGGTAGTGTCATTCTCATACGCAAAGATGGAGTACACTCCTAAGTCCTCCTCGACATAGTTTACGTTAGGTTGTGGAATGATTTCTATGTACGGTGAGATTCTTCCTTCCCTTAGGACTATGATATTCTTTCCATTCCGAGGAACAAATAAGTGTGTCCTGTCAAGTGAAATATACCCACCTGTCAAGGCTTGCTAGTCTCTTCCTAAGATGATACAATAATTACTTACTGACATGTCAATTATCTGGATATTAAGGGTTGTCCTGATTTCAGGATGTGCGCACAGAACCAAAGTCATGTCTTTGATTTCTCCTATAGTCCACTTTTGTAGACTATTATATGAGAGCATGCTTCTAGAATTTTCATTAGTACAAGATAATCCTAGATCTTCCATAATAATTTTCGATATTATGCTTGGGCTCGAACCACCGTCAATTAGGCAACAATGAGCTATTTTATCCATAATTTTTACAGAAATTAAAAATGGAGGGTTTTTTACATGGTGTGTAAAACTATTTACACCTAGTTTATTTACAATATAATCCTCTTCTTTTTCCTCTTCACAGAGATTGGCTATGGTGGAAGATTTTCCTTCCATGAATTTTTTTAGATGCTTTTGTTGTTCAGGGATGGAAACAAAGTCTAGAAGAGAAGCATTGACCTTGATATTAGCCATTTGGTTGAGAATGTTATATTTGGAAGAGGGAAGAGGGGAGGGAATTCCTTGACTGTCAGGAGTTTTAGTAGCTTGTTCAATAGAAGCTTGCGAAGAAGAGCTTGGGATAGAAGAAATACGAGGGGAATCATATTTTACTTTTGAAGCATAGGATTTATTCCTAGTGTTTATGATCATGACATATTCTGGTTCTTCCCAATCTAGAACGACAATGGTGGTTTCAAGAATTTTGGCAAAGATTTTATCTCTGGCACTCTTCTTTACCTCACAAGTACTTTCCTTGTGATTTTCCTCGCAAAAGTTACACCAACTGCGAGGCATGATATTTTTGGGCTGAAAGTTGTTTTCATTGGGATTCCTAAAAGATGGTGAAGAAGAAGATGATGCCCCATGAGTAAGTGAAGGGACATTTCTCTTTGGCTCGTATGCTATCATCCGATTATTCGTATCCTGTACAAGTTATAAGAGGGAAGCCATGTTCGTTTGTTTAATTGAGTCCTCTTTGGGAAGACCTATTCTTTCTAGCTGTTCTTCATACTCTAGACAAGTATGAAGAGCAAAACCAATATTTCCAATAGATTTTTCTTCAAGCCTATGCTGATAAGGGGAAAGTAAAGCATTATAGTAATCCATAAAATAAGCTTGGTTCTATGGGTGAATAAGTTCGGGAATTGATTATACAACTTGGTGACACAAAGGTTGAAAGACTTAATAGTCTCACCATCCTTGTATGCAATGTTATTGTATTCCTGTAATTGTTCGGCTGGGCTCTTAGACTTCCCATAAGTGGATTTGAACCAGTAAACTAATGTTGGACACACCTACCACACTTAGAGGGGGGGGGTGAATGAGTGTGGGGATCTTTTTCCCAAAACTTTCCTCTTACATAAAAACTCCTTAGTTAACATTCAACATTTGCTCATTACTCATTGCTGTCATTTATAATCAGTTAGATGTGAATACATATCAACAACATATCATTCAAAAATCATCTCCACAAGGAACACAAAGAACACAAGATGTATGTTCAAATTTTCTTTTTATTATGGACTTCAATCCGGGGGTTTTTCAGCAACAACTGAATATAGTACAACTCTACAAGAGCACCAGCTCTATATGAAAGACTAAGCTTACATTCTCAACACCAACTGAGATGAGGCAACAATCCTCAACATATATCAATCTGTCAACATAAACAAGTGCATCAACCATACACCAACCTGTGCCAAACAATCTGTAATCAACCTGTACAATAAACAAGTGCATCCAACCATGTACCAAGTATATACCAATCATGTGTCAAATAATCATCAAAAATGACTCATCAATATGTACCAACATCATCAACTATACACCTCATGTATGTGCCAACTCATCAACTACTTGTCTCAACCATGACTAGTTTTGGATTAGTCAACAACCCCAACTTGAAATAATAATAACTTTGTACCTGTAATGAATAAAGATCTAAAACTGATACACAATGTTCTTCAGTGTTTTTTATGCAATTCCTCTAGGTGGCACTACTTGGAACCTCTCATAAAAGGCTTTATAGCAAAAATGACATACCTTGCTAAATTCTGGCTTATTCTAGAGAGCGACCTTGTAGAGCATGGACCGCACAAAATATTCATTGAATTGATCTGAAACTATTACACAACATACTAAAGCTTGTACCCTAACCAAAACATTTGGTCTCACTAAATTTGGATCTGTTATGAAGAATTTATGACGTTTTTACCCGAAACACCTGTTTTTGACTAGTTTCAAGACTAACCACAAACCCTATTGATGCCAATGGTTTGATTGATTGATGTCAAGTGATTGATTGTTGTCAAAGGATTGATTGATTGATGATTGATGTAATATAATATGTATTTTCCTTGATGAGAATGCATAGATGAATATGGATCAATGAGTTGTCATTGATATGATGAAGATGGATCAATGAGTTGTCATTGATACATTATGAAGATGGATTGTTGTGGTTTCATTGGTATATGATGCATTGTTGGAAAAAATGTATAGATGACTCATTATTGTCTTATCATGATTGATTGATGCCATTGATTGATGTCAAGTGATTGATTGATGTCAAAGGATTGATTAATTGATGATTGATGTAATATAATATGTATTTTCCTTGATGAGAAGGCATAGATGAAGATGGATCAATGAGTTTTCATTGATATGATGAAGATGGATCAATGAGTTGTCATTGGTACATTATGAAGATGGATCAATGAGTTAACATTGGTACATTATGAAGATGGATCGTTGTGGTTTCATTGGTATATGATGCATTGTTGGAAAAATGTATAGATGACTCATTATTGTCTTACCATGATTGATAAGGTGCACAAATGGATGAACTCCAAAGTGGTCCCCTTATGGTGAAAGCCCTCACGGAATACGCTTTGCGGATTGAGTTATCCTAGAAGAATGGTTGGAGGACCCATGATTTCATTATTGTCTTATCATGATTGATAATTTGCACAAATGGATGAACTCCAAAGTGGTCCCCTTATGGTGAAAGCCCTCAAGGGAAGATGCTTTGCGGATTGAGTTATCCTAGAAGAATGGTTAGAGGACCCATGCTTGTATGTGGAATAATGAGATGAATATCAAGGAAATTGTTGGTGAAACTATCCTAGATGGATAGTGCTTGTCATGCCATTTTCGGTGGTATGTGGAATGTCACATAACTCCTCATGGTTTGAGAGTTATGGCCTTACGAAGATGAAGGACCCCTACATGAAGGCTT